>VZUI01026498.1:0-38885 GCA_013401135.1 Cettia cetti | reverse complement strand
CAAACTGGCCTCTGACTTTCTGTATAAAAGAGGAGCTCATCCCACAATAAAGGGAGAACCCACGACACCTGCAAAGGAACACGTCTCATTTCCTCTGATGTCTCTTGTGACAAACATGCTCTGATCTGCAGAGGTATTTTGGTGACAGGAGTCAGAACAGAGGAGCATTTTCAGCTGTATTAAATGTGTGCCTAAGTGCTTTACTGGATTGGGGCCATATTGTGCAGCATCTTACAGAATTAAGCCCAAGATGCTGGGCAGACCTGAAGAGCTTATGGCAGCTCTGCACAAGCATGGGAACCCCTGCACAGGGGGAATTCTCTAAGAAATAGCTTATCACTTGTATGGAGACTGTACCAGAACCAGAGCTGAGAACCAGGTCACTAGTGTTCCAATTCAAAAACTGACTGAAAGAAAGTAGGAGTCTTGGCCCAGCTAAGTCAGCCATCAGAAAAGCTAAAATAGCATTGAGATCCTGGATTTGTCGGATACTTGGACAGTAGTTACGTATTTTCTGATTTTCCATTATGATTTTAAAATGTGTTATACCAATTACTGAACAAATCAGTTTAAGTGTGTAATCACACCTGTAGATTTGTTCCTATAAACTGTTAAACCTGTTAATCCTCAGGAATGTGGAATGTTGTTACATTTACCCATCCAAAGCCCATGTTCAACACAGTTTCTCTGAATATCATTAGCTCCTTGTGTAATTAACATAAAGAAACTAGAGCTTGAAAGCTTTCATAATTACACTATTAAATCTTAAGATTTCCTACCCCCTTGCTTGATATAATAATCAACAAGCAAGCACACCAATTAATTTTGCTTCTTCAAGCACACCAATTAATTTTGAACATAAATCTCAACACACTTTTACAGTCTACCATTAATCACTTCTGCAGTAAAGGAGCTGATCTGTTGTCACTCATTTGAGTTAGTATAAAAGAAAGCTCTTCAAGGAATTAAGTTCAAATTTACCCACTTTCTGTCAAGCAGTATTTCCTTCTGTCTCTTGTTAGACATAACACTGTGTAAAAAACCACATTTGTCCTCACTTTATATTAATAGACACACACACGTTTTCCCAAAAAGTTGAACATGAAAAATAAGCTCTGCAATAAATGACTCTAGTAAGTGCCAGATCTATTTATTTTATAAATTAGGAAGAGCAGGTTTTTTTAAAGCATGAACTTTACAGCTAAGGACTATATACTTAGAATATATATTCTACGTACATTGAACTGGAAGACAAAAACAGACATTATCCACTCATAGTGCTGTTCATTACAGAAAACCAAAGGCTCTGCTGCAAGATATTATTTAATCTTTTAAGAAATAGTACTTCTAATTTTTTATCTAAGGCGAAAAAACAGTAAGTAGCATTTGCTAGCAATTTTTAAAACTTAATGTTCCAAGTACAAAGTCGCCACATTTAAGTTGATTTACACATTGCAAAGCTCAATCCATCTGTTTCAGTGAGCAATTGGTATCATTAGGCATGAATTATTTTAGTCAACAAATGTTACTGGAGCAACGTAGTATTGTTTTTCATATTGAACTTGAATAAGCAGTAAAGACTTCCCACTTGCTCTCTTGGCTCAGCACCAGAAACAGACTATTACAATGAGTTTTAAGTACCAGCACAAGGCTCAGAGCTAATGAATAATAAAGAAATGTGCATGTTGTTCTTTGTCACCAAGTGTTACCAAATCCCTCCTGATACCTATACAGGAGGAATGCTTTTCTCCAGCCTCGCTGGCATGTACTGAGTGTGAATGATTTTAACTTGGAAGAAAAATGGCATTTTCAGCCAGTATTGATCCCTAATGCCCATGTCAACCTTCAGGCCATGACGAGCAGAGGCTCCACAGGGGGATGTGGGGCTTGGCCCAGCAGCATCAGCCATGGGGATGTTCAGGTGCCCCGAGCCCTGACTGCTGTCAGTGTCTGCCTCGAGCACTGCAGGACTTCACACACTCCACTTACTGTGTGATTGTAATAGGGCAGGATTTCAGCTGGATAAATTACCTTGGACTGCAGAAATGGAAAAATTAAATGAATTTTAAAAAATAATACTCTGCATGAGGATTTCCTTCCAGATCTGTATCCTGCATCTAGATTTGTCTTCAGAGCTACATGTTGTACAGCTCAGCTTCACCCTTGTAGGAGTGGGCTCTAGTTAAATGATTTAGAAAAATAAGATTCCTCTGAGGTCTGCTCAGAGAGAACTGGGTGTTGTGCTTCTGACATGATTGACAAGTGGGTGACCTCTAATGGACAAGTGCAGTGGTCACTGGTGATGTTTTGTGCATAAGAACACAATCATACTGATAACATACTCTGCTGCTATCAGGCTTCCCTGGTTCTCAGACACTGCATTCTTTTGGCTTGGTGTATTCTGATCCAGATTGTATTATGTGCTTTACCTTGCCTTGTACCTGAAATGGTTTTGTGTCCATCAGCACTACTAGAATGTTACTTTATTTTTACTTTTGGTGTAAGCCTATGCAAATTTGTAAGTGTTTCTTTACAAACTTTGGTTAGTTTTACTGAATTCTGGTTGTTTGTGGCTTTTTTCTCTTTTACTTAGGGTAGTGTTCCAGATGACCATAATGCTACTGCAGGCAGAAGTGTAAATAAGCAGGTATTTGAAGGTTTAACAACAGGACTTCTGAGGGTAACTGCTGTGATTTTCAGATGTCTGATCTCCAGCTTCCCAGATGGAAACAGCCACACGACTGCACTGAAGATATTACAGGAAGTGAAGAGTAAATCCTCACAAATGGAAGCCTTCAGCAGCAGAGTCCAAGACCTAATCAGGTTAAAAAAAAGATAATGAAACTTTTCTAAGTATTCTT
The DNA here is from genome assembly GCA_013401135.1 of Cettia cetti. Taxonomy (NCBI): domain Eukaryota; kingdom Metazoa; phylum Chordata; class Aves; order Passeriformes; family Sylviidae; genus Cettia; species Cettia cetti. The sequence goes on along the minus strand of VZUI01026498.1, from coordinate 36,024 downwards.
TAGGAGAGAGAAAGCAAATTGCACTGATTTAAGAGAGGAAAAAACTGCTTTAACCTTTATGCAGTGAGAGTTGTTTGTGTGGCTAGTCAAGAGGACTATTGAAATACTATACTCTCAATCAAAAAAGTTCTTCAAAAAACTGCAGACAAAGAAATACAGAAACCCAAGATTCTTTTTTTTTTTTGGACTTGTTTTTTGTGTCCTTTCCATTAATTTTCTCTCCTGATTACCTAGAAGCCAGCTTCCATATATTTTTCTCTCAGTTCTCTATGCCAGTCATGTGTGCCCATTGCCTGTGGTCTCTCATGTCATACATGGATTCATATTAAGCTTGTCATAAAATACACATTTCCTATTCTAAACATCACCCAGTCATTCCTAGAATCTGATCTTACCATGTAGCTGCATTTTAACAGCTGAACCTAAATATATTAGTACATACAAAATTAATACATATTTTAAAGATATAAAACGAATATATCCAGCATTATATTAGTCTTTCTAAAAGTAAATAATTTCACTGGTAAACTATATAAATAGTTATCAATAAATATCATATAAATAGTTACCAGTGTGTCTTCAGCCCTCTGAAGAAATGGAGTTCTTTATATGCTACTGAAAACCTGTCACAATGAGCCTTCAGACATTTCAAAGTCTGGTATGATGCTGATGGAGACAAAGAGGACATCTGGAGGAGGAAAGCAAAACAAGTAGTTGTCATAGATACCAGTGACCTCTAAAACTTTCATGTTCTCATGTAACTCTCCTTCTCCCCAAACAGGTTTTGATAGAGTGTGAAATTTCAGGATGTTGTATTCTGCCCATTTATGAATGGGAGGGTGGGAGGTCTGTGCTGAACAGACATCTGACACTGACTGGCTCAGCACAGACAGACCCTCAAGATAAGGAGAGACATGAGAATCCAAGCAGGTCCCTCACCTGAGGCACTTTAGGGGATCTGGTTATAAATGGGGAATGAAAAGCATGATGACAAGGTAATGGTGCAATTAGGGAAAAAAGAGAGAGGGCATTTTAAACCAGTCAAAAACAGACAAATTCTGTCATTAATGAGAATCTTTCACCTCCAGGTCATTGTATCATGTGTCATGGGCACTTGATTAAGTGAGAGTTTTAGGGAAGATGGGGGAAGGAAGAGGAACACTGAAATTATTTTTTCTCTACATGGGACTGTTAGACCTGATGCATAAACACCAATTATCTATGTGCTGTCTGGGTATCAAAAGGGTAGCCAGGTTATTTCAGCTGTGCTCCTGTGGGTAAAAAGAGATGTAGGCAATAGATTAGAGAGCTTTGACATTCCACTTGTCTGTGTGCTCAATTCCTCAAGGAAAGGAGTGCTCCATGCATCTTGCTGTTGTCTCCGGATGCCAGTGAGGAGTAGTCCCAGCAGACTGAAAGCTCTCATCCATTTCCTCTCTGCCAGAAGAGCAGCTGCTTTGTGCCCAGCTGTGGGTGGGAAGGAGGGGGCAGTGGACACAGTTTGCAGGTGCCAAGCTGTAGGGATGCTGTTAGGGAAGACAATGTTGATGTGAAAGGTTGTGGCTTTTTGAGGCCACCATCTATCAGTATTAGCTCTATTTTATTTAGTTCTTCCTCTCCTATTTCTCGGGGCTGTTTCCAGCACTCAGCATTTCTCTGTGACTGTGATGTATCTATCACCCAGCTATGTTCCTGGAATTACTCCACTAATGCAGGAGAACTTGTTTATCACCTTTGTGATCAGGTGGAGTGCTTAGAACAAAATCTGCAAGAAACTTAATGCTAGTAACCTTTCATGTTGCTAAATAGAACAGACAAATTTACCTGCACAATGAGTGTGCACTTAATAAGCTTTGTGCATCTTGAAGTGTTTTAAACATCTTCCATGCTGCAGTTCGACTTCTTGCTTTATCTCCAGCATAATTTTATTCTTAATTCCTTCACTTCTTCCACGAGCTTTGTGTCAGTAGGGTGGACATTTGCAGAGGGTCTCGCTTCTAACCCTGAGGAGAAATCTTTGAGCAACAACAGTGTCTGAAAAGGTTGAGGTTTTCTTCCCTAATGTCAAAACCCCTGTTCTTACAAAATCAGACTGTAGGACATGTTGTGAGGGAATAGTTATTTTTAATAAACAGTTACACTTTTGTGAGCTTTTGTAAGAAGCATTATATAATCAGTAGTCTTTTTTTACTAGAATCAGGATTATTTAATAATGTTCCCTAGTTAGGGTGGTCTAGTCATGGTGTGAACTTAAAGCCAATGGTGTTCCCTTCTCGAGGAGCCTCTGTTCCAAGAGCCATCTCTGCCAAGTGGACTTGAGGAGCAGCTGTGGCACAGTGATATCAGGAACAGGAGACAGTCAGGGTAGGAACAGTGTAGGAACAGTGTTGGTGACTGAAGGCAATTGCTTCCCCGTGTCTTTTGAGTGAGATGGAGGCACAGGATAAAACAGCAGTTCTTCTGATTTTGACAAGGGGTTTCTCCCACTTTGTAAGAGTAGAGGAAAATACAAAGAAAATTAGAAGAGAAAGAAAGGGAGGTGATTACAGTGAGTCCTTGGTGTCCACAAAGAGCTGATCTCACCTAAGTCTCCAGAATATGGTGATTAAGATGGGCTAAAGTCCGAGAAGCTGGGTGGTTGTGGGTGAAAAGGAAGGTAGGTGAAGTGAGGTGATATCAGCAAAGTGACATGGAAAAAATATATCTGTGCACAATTTAAGTGGAGTTGATAATAATCAAAGTAAGAGAGAACCTGCTGTGGACAGAGAGATCTTTGTACAAGGGTGTAGAGCAGATTTTTTTGATGTGTTTCCAAGCTATTAGAAATTCAAAGAAGGAACTTCAGCAGTTGTGATCTGAGGATCAGCGATGATGATCTGGTCAACCCGAATAAAAAAGAAAGGAGTTTTCAGTTAAAAAAAAAAAAATTCACCACATGGTTTTTTATATATCGAATTTGAGAGGTTTTTTGATCCTGATCCTTCTGTACTGATGATAGAAGGTTGTTAATATTCTAGTGGTCCCTGAAAGGTTGCATATGTATTTATAAGAGGGGAACAAAGCCCAACAATTGGGCAGTGGTTGTTATGATGTATGTATTGCTGTAAAACATTATCTGGGTAACATCATTGTCTGCTTGAATTAGTGCGTTCTACAGAGTTTACCTCTTCATGCTAAAAAGAAATTGTGCTGTTGCAGAGCCATCAAGATTATTATAAATCTAACTATGGTCATCTAACTATGGCAAAATTCCATTGTCCTTCTAGCAGCATGCTAAAATAAACATTTACACTCATCTTTCTTGTGCAGTATAATACAAATTATCCTGCAACTGACAGATCTTGTAACAAAAACTACTGATAGTCACAGAGAGCCAGATCTGAAGTTCTTGTAATTGGAATTGGTTTATTGAACCCTTTCAGTAAAACAATTATTTTTTGAGAGGTTTGATAGCAGAGAAGCAAAATTACTTATTTTGCAACAGTTTTGGTAACTGTTGTGGAACTATATTTTGTAATACACTGTTTCCTCTGTTTGTAGTTACGTGGTGAACATAGGATTGGTGGACAAGCTGTGTTGCTGTTTCCTGTCTGTGCAAGGCCCTGTTGATGAGAACCCCAAAACATCAAGTTTTCTGCAGAGTGCCACGGCAGCGTTGCATGGCATTTGTCAGCTGTGTTTCGCTGTCAATGGAAGGTGGGTGTACTGGCTTTGTCACTCAGAACATGTTGGTCAGGCAGTGGCCTTCTGCTGGGGCTGCCAGCAGAGCTGGCCCACTGTGGGACACACAGGGACAGAGGCAGAGCTGGAGATCTCCTCTGCTCACCCTCTCACCAGCAAACTGTAATGAGTTACCTGCACTGCTTGGTTCATGTAAGTAATTTATCAGAACTGCAAACTTTGCCTCCTTTACTCATCATTCCACACAGGCTTTTATCTCTGATAATTTTAAGTGTCCAGTCTTGAGGACTTCAAAAGGTATTTTATTATCAGCTAAAATCAACTCTTAATTGATTTGTCTCTAGAGCAGCCTATTCAGCTCTTGTTCTTTAAAATACCACTGTCAGTCAGGGAATTCTATTTTCTATAAAGAAAGCTGTTACTGGATTTGTCAGGGAATTTTCTAATGCAGAATGCTTGTTGTAGTAACCTAACCAAGGCTGTGGGAAGTGTGCATGAGGTATGTGCCTGCCAGCAAACCTGGACTTCTGTGCTCTGCAGTGTAGAACAGCCTGACACTCACGTGAGAGTCAAAATTTCAGAGCTTTGGGCTGCACTTAGTAGAACCTACCACACCGTTATTGTTACACACTTCAGGAAAAGTCAAGGCTGGCAGAACTTTACAATGCATTCCTGAAGGGTAAAATGATGCTAGGGTTGAAAAACTAGAGCTAATAAAACATAGTATAAGAAACAAAGCCGTAGGTAAGAGCTGTTGTTGGTAGCCAAGGACACAGACACATGGAAAAAGAACTGCAAGAAATATGAGCCCAAAGAGACCATCCCAACTTACTGAAATTTCCTTTTCTGAAAGCTGCCAACTTGACATTTTAAATTCCAGCAGAGCACTGCCAGAAGTAAAATACTCACTGAATAAAATAATTCAAAAATCACCCTTCTGTTAGTGGAATAGTAGTTGTAGCTCAGAGTGAGTAATACAATATTTGCAATTTCTGTAGCAGGCACACACTTCACCAAAATATTAGAGATCTTTGCACCCCCAAATAGAGCAGCACTGCACAAGTACATGCATCAAGAACATCTGTTCTTTGTAGTAGGAGAATAATTTGGGGGGGGGGGATGAGTGTTTTTCTTCATAGTTACACCAAGAAGTGTCTGATCCTACCCCCTCCATAAACATCAACGCTCTGGATTTTATCCAAAGGTGCTGGTTGTTCATGTATGCCAGGTTAGACTGTTCATTTGAGCATGAAAAGAAATGAGAGGAATGAACTTGGAGATTTCAGAACTGTTGTCTTTCAGATCAAAAGCTTTGATGTAACTGATTAGAAGGGCAGTTTAAATCACATGTCTTTCATCACCTGAGCCCACTCTCATTTAAGCAATGAATGCAGAGTGTAATTCTGTCATGTTACAGAAGTCCTCAGTGTTGGAGGTGATTTAAATGGAAAAAGGTACTGCCAAACACAGGCTGAAGTGACAGAAACAGAGCCCAAATTTGTTGAATTCTAATACATGGTGTATGATACCTGATCTGCAGCACAAAAGGCAGCCCCTCTGGGAGAGATACAGATGCCTCTTTCATCCCTGGTGAGCAGTGGTGGAGGCAATGCAGCCTTCCCAGTCAGCTTTTCTCATTCTCCAGCTCAGTTGATACAGCCTTGAGCGCCAAAACAGCCTGCCTGTTGCACCCCTCTGTCCATCCCAGTCACCAGCCACTCTGATCAGCCAAGGTCTGAGGTTGTGACTGGGATTTGAGAAGCCCAGGAAGTATTTCAAGTGCTCTGACACTGTAGCATGAAAAAAGGTTTGCCAAATTGGTGGCAGGCTTTTGCCATTGTTGCAAGAGCTATTTTAAAATGTTCTTTTCGTATACCCTCCTATATAAGATGGTTCCAGGCTGGAAACTTCTTCATGCTTCTCGGTGGTAATCAGGGGATGGGAATATAAATGTAATCTGGTTTTTTAGTAGAACTTTTTCAGGCTGTTGTCTGTTATAGAGAAGGTTGTAATTCCATGCTAAATTCATAAGAGTACTTTCATAGAGTGCTGGTCTGTGTGCAGATCTCCCACACAGCACTGAGTGGGCAGCTGACACAGGACAGTAAATATTGGGTGGGGTACCAGGGCCACCTCAGGGCTCAAGCCAGCCCAGCACAGCAGGGAAACCCTGGGTGAGCTGTGGGATCTTTCTCCTGTGCCTTCAGATCCCACCAGGCTGTTGGGAACTCTACTGCAGCTGTGATCTGCCTGTCTCCAGAGGGCCAGAAGTTCTTGTTTAAAACTTAGGCTTTAAACAATTCAAAGATTGTTTTGTCCTGTGGGTATGAAGTGTGTTGGGCCACTTCTGGAGCTCTGAAGTAGGAAGAGCTGTCAATCTAGACTTTCTTGCCTTCCCCAGAAGTACATCTCATAAAGCTCCAAATTCAGCAGAATATTTCTAAACCAAGCTCAGGATTGATAGCCAGTGTGTATTTGGACAGTTATTTCATGGAAGTAATTCTGTAGGCAGTGAAGAGATCTCAGTCTAGTCCCTCTGCACGTACCTCTACGTCAGGCAATGTGTCACAACAATAATGATTATTACAGAATAGCCTCAAATTATCATATATATAAATCAACATTATCTATTAAATGAGGCCTATGATTTATATAATGTAGATGGTAAAATTTTAAGACATGAATAAAAAAAAGGAATTCTTTTATTACTGTGGTAGACTTGTAGAAAAAAGAAGTCCAAAATCATGGAGTTAGATACAGTAAAGAAAAGTCTTACTAATGTAGAAACATAAATTGGAGGATTTTCAATTTTAAAATCATAAAATTTAATTGAAATAAGAGAATCTATTCTGAACATATGTTGTAAACATACCCATTATAACGGGAATTTTCTTTCCATTAATGATCCAGGTCTTTAAAAAAGATTTAACTTTGATATTGATCTTACTTTTCAAATTCTCATTTTTGATACTGGCTAATAAATGCTTGATTGATTCTTTTAATTGAAACTTTGCTGTGGATGGAATAGCACATTTTCCAAACACTGTGGAATACATATAAAAGATCAATTGTTGAAAACCTTAATAACTTGTTACTCTGTTTCAAGCTTGTTTTGACACTTTTTGTCCTCTTCTCTTACACAGAATCATTGAGGCTGATTTGAGACCTCCAACTGGAAGTCCCATTTTTCTGATGCTGTATTGCATCTCTAGCTAACAGTGGAGGTGAGAGCTCCTTCCTCCCTGATGAGTATAAAAAAAAGGTGTATGAGACCTGAAAACAGGGCATTGTCCCTTACTGTTTGTAGGGAGAAATCAGAAAATGCAGCATGTCTGAATATTGAGCTCTCTCTGCTGAGCAGATGAACCTCACATTTAATACTTAGGCTTGAAATTTGTAGCTTTGGTAATACTTAACTGGTTTTTGCTTACCATTAGGAGTAACAGTAGCCAGGAATTGAAAACAGAGACATTTTTATTAACCTGCAATAAAGAAAAATATTAAATACACTTTATATGTAATAACAATGGGTTGTGTGGCTGTATAATTCTCTTGAAATCTGTGTGGAATTGCAGATGTCCAGTAGCAATGTTGAAGATGACAGTCCTGTTTCCCAGAGTGTATCATTGTAAATATGAGAGATACAAGGCCTATTTTGGGCCCTCAGGTCCTGACTACACATCTGATATGTGCTTGGCTTGTACCCACAGAGCAGAAAACAAGGAGTAGGCTTGGAATGCAAGGAGCATTAATAAAGGCATGGCCCTGCTGCCTCATCCTTCCCTAAAAGCAGGAGGGAGCACCTAGTGAGAATATCCCTGGCAGGTCCTTTATCAGCATCGCTGAGGCTTTGCTTATGTTCCTCTCTTCTGCCTTCTACTGATGTCTTCTCCTAGCCTAGATGCCTTGTTTCACTTTCGTCCATGAGTGTGAGTTAAAAAATTCACACTAACACAGAGTTAATGCAAAGCACAGGAGGAAACCAAGAGCAGTACTGCAGTTAAGGGTCAGTCACCAAGGCAGAATGTTCTCCCCAGGAGCAGTAGAGTGGAGAGCAATAACACAGATACAAGGAAGATACTGCAAGGGGAATATTGCGAATAATAGTCCCTCAAATTATGTAGGTCTGTGGGAACACCAGCTGTTTAAGAATTTTGCTGTTTTCTCGATTTAAGAAATGCCTTCAAGCTTTCTGGTTACCCCAGGAAAATACAGTGTCAGAGCAGTGCAGTAATTAATTGTTGCTGTTACGGGTTATCTCAAACCAGTGGTGGGATACATAAATGTGTGTCAGCAGCTGATGAAGCTGTGGCTTACAAGCTGCAGTGGCAGAAAGCTGCAGATGCAGGGTCTGATCCGGGGAAATAGTGCCTGTCATGGCCCAGATCCCCACAGAAGTGGGCTGGGCTGGCCTCAGTTTTATTACAGTAATTAAGATAATGTCTGTTTTGGCTGCTGGATGGTGAATCAGATGCGAGTCTGTCTGAACCCTGGTTTTGCTTCTCACCACTTCCAAGGGACAGCAGCTCCAGCAATTGCTGTTAAACTAACTCCAATTTATGTCTGGAATTACTGGCAGGTTTCACTTCATCATTTCTGTGCAGCACTGCAATCCCTGCTTGACAATGGGAATTGTAGCAAGGTCTGACAGGTGCTAAATACTTCCTTGTTCTTCTTTTATTATTATTTTGCCTCTTTATTTTGACATCTCTTTCTAAAGAGGTACTGAAGATAATTTTTAAATTCTAATAAAAAGACCCCAAGAGATTATATTCTAAGCCTCTTGGAAACTCATGTTTCCATTTCACTCCATGTTTTTAATCAAGAGTATATATTTCAAATATACAAACATTATAATGTATACCCTTACAGAGGCTTGTCTGCTTGTTAGCTCAGCCAGTTTTTAAAACAATGTATTTTCAGATATAAACAGTTTGCTCATATTGAAGCTTGGAGAAATTGTAGTTTTATACTTGTTCTGCAGAGTATGCTGTTTCTTATCAAGCTGTATTGAATTCCTGTTTTTAATAAATAGTGGTGTATTTTAAGCAACAAAGTACCACTGCTTAGTATCTTTCTTTCCTGTGATGGGTATATCCACATTTTTTAATTCTTAAATCCTTTTTGTAAGTCATAGACCAGATTCCTGAGTCCAAGCTGAAAATCACAGTGGCAGCCCATAATGAAAATTGTGTGCATTTCATTAAACAATTTTTTTTTTAAGGTCCTGCAGGTTGTTTGAGCATAATAGAAATATTTGTCTGTTTTTCTGTGTTTATATTTAACATGTAATTATTGTGACTGGTAAAGTTTGAAAGCCTGTTTGTTTTCCCAGCTATGTCAGCCAGTGTCAAAAATCCAGTGGCTTTTACTTCCCTTCAGGGATTAATTGAAGGGGTTTTGTCCCTAGTGACTATTTTACTTTTGACTATTTTACTTTTGCAGTTGTTACAGACTCAGAGACAAAGTTTCTTTAAATAGGAGAATTAAGAGGAATTGCAGCTATAGGAATCTGATCTCTTAACTTCACTTATGTAAAGTCTGATTTTCTGGTGTGACATTGTCATCTTATGTACAAAGGTTTTTAGGGGTTTTTGCTTCAGTCAGTCCCAACAGCACTGAATTTTCATTGGGCTTATGCTTTGAGGTGAGCTAAAAATCTAAGTGAATGAAACCCAGTGTTGTGCAAACTTGACAAAAATCACTCAGAGCAGTAGAGGCAAAGCTTCATGCTTTATTTTCCATCATTTGATATAGATTTTTTTCTATTTTAAAGCCGCCAGCAAGTTCAAATAACTTCTTTTACCTTTTTATTGTAAACATTTAGGCTTAAAGTGATGTAACCAACAGTTAACAGGAGCCAGTACACAGAAACTGTAGTACGGGCAACATCCAAAATAATTTTTTTTTCTGGCAGTTCCTTCAATCCATCAAATCTAGAAGACAGGTTTTTAGTTTCTCTTTAACAGTTTTGTTCTGTAGTACAACTTCAAAGTTTTTCATTTTTCTGTGAAAAAAACTAATGCTTGCATTTAGAGTTATTTTACAATTGACTTTTTTATGTATATTTTGATTCATTCTCTGCTCCAGAGCAGCACAAAATGGTAAAAGGATTTCATCCAGCAATGTAAGCTTTCTCATATGGAATTGTTTAAAAATAATGATGGAGTGAGAGTTGAAAGCAAGCTAACTTCAACCTTTGGTAAAATTGGTCAATCTTCTGATTGCACAGAGTCAGAAAAAGTTCTGTGAGGCATCATATGCAGTAATTAATTTGGGGTTATCATTTCACTGTGAGTGTACTTTTCTGTTCTGTACAGCTGAAAAAGCTAAGAGTGAAATTAGGAAATACTGGTTGGCAGGAGGAACTGTGCTCTCATGTGATCCTGTGGCAATAAATGTTCTAGTTAGTCGAGTGTAACTAAGTGATGGTGAGGACATTTTGGCTTCTGCATCCTGCAGAACAAATCCTTGAACATCAGAAGGCATTTTGAAGTGAGGAATACCAGGGAGCCCAGACACACAAAGCAGAGCTGTGCACAGGGTGGTCCCAGAGCTGCCAGCTCCTCCTCCTCCTGCAGCCATCCAGGTTTGTGCCTCCCTCCAGCCAGGCTGGTGTGCCAGCAGGACCTGGAACTTTGCAGCAGGGATCTGCCAAAGGCACGGCTGGCACAGCCAGGTGATGGCTCAGGAAGTGTCTCTGCTGATTCCATTCACACATTCACTTAGAGACCACAGAGCTTCAAAATGAAGATTTGGGACACGGATTCCAGACAGGGAAAGCGAAGCCCCACCATAAATTGTTGTGCAGCATAGCCCCACCCAAACACACTTAAAACTCTAGTAGTTTTTCCATTTTTTATTCTTTGTGGAGTAAATCTTAGGGTCTTAAGAAAAACAGACTCAACTATGTGGCTTTTGTTCTTACTGTGTTTTACTGAAGATCTGGTTTTTCTCTCAGAGACTTGTGGACTACTTATTCTGTCTGGAGTGGATTTTGTGCAGCACAGGTGTCCCTGAAATAGGCCTGGGATGTTGATCCTGGAGGTAGCAGCAGAGGGTACAGCACTGAATAGTTTTTTCAGTAGCATTGAATATTCACAGACTGTAAATAGAAATAACTCAGAAAAGGTATCATAAGTGTTCATTTCAGATGAGATCACTCCTTACATCATCTGACCTACTGCTTTGTGAAGGTAAAGATGTGAGGGGACAGTGGTAGAAGCAGATGGGTGTCAATAGAGCAAGTTGTGTACAGCCCAAATACTGTCCTGTCATATTCACCTGAGCTGAGGGCTGCTCTGGGGTGTGGGGAGTGCAGGTTCAGGATCCTGCTCTGCCTCTTTCCCTCCCTTTGAGCCAAGGAAGTGATGGAGTGCTGTTAACAGACAGAAGATCTCGTGGACAGACAATGGTTTGAGTAAGGTGGTGCTTTCTTGCCTGCTTTGTTTGCGTCACTAGGAAAAGTGGAATGACGGAACAAGGTGGTGGTTGCCAAAACTTGGTCCTTGCTGAGCTCATGGTTTAGTTTCTCTGTTGAAGACATCTGTCTGTAATTGTGAAAAGCAGGATTAGTCAGCCTGCCTAGAGTCTGTGTTGGAAATGTCACTGGAGCCAGTGTTTGTAACAGAGGGTGCAGGGTGCTCCTGGTACAGATACAGGAGAGCTCATGAGAGCTGTTCTAGTCTAGGGGAAAGCTCCTTACTGGTTCTGCTCAACAGGAATATTTTGAGCCCTCTGAGTGTCTGCCCTTTGCTGTCTTAAACTGAGGTCTTCAAACTTACAGATTATTTTAGAAAATGGTTCTGGTTTTCACTTCCATTTCCTTTGCTTTTAGTAGTTATAAAAGGGAAAAATTACCCTAATTTAAGTTGTCCTTTTATAATGTTTTCTCACACAATTTGTCATATTTTCTTTTAATTATAAAAAGGACTCATGTATACACTCAATCTTTCTAGTCTGTTTTGATATTGACACTGCCTTCTTTTTTTTCTTTTTCTTCTATTCTTTTTTATAAAGAAGAAAACATAGTAGATGAGATAAAAACCAGACCTTGATGTAGCATATTTTCATTGTTACTGTTTGCTGTGTTTTATTATTTTAGTGTTTCCTTTGATACCAATATTGACCAAATGTGTTTCCAAAACGAAATTCAGGTCATTTATGTTATGGGTTTGAATTAGAATTCAGAGAATATAAAAGTTGCTGAATTATTTTGGGGCTTCATTTTGTGCTTGCCTACCCTCCACGCATTATTTATCCTCCAGGGTAATGATGTTCTGAGTCTTCCTTAGTAGTTGTCCTGGATCATCTTCTGGGTTATTAGTAATGTGAAAAAACATGAGTAGTAAAAATCATGGAGGATTGTGTTAAGTGTTTTTGAGAGTCTGGATGTGAGAATGGAAAGGACAGTCCTGAGTTATTTGCCTATCTGTGCTGATATCCTAGATAACCAAAAACCTCCTCCATTATTTTATGTGCATACCCAAGAGATGGCAAAGAAACCCAGTTCCGTGTGCACGAGCTGTGCTGGTTTGTACTTACCTGTTCTTTGCTGCCCTGCTGCAGTCTCCCACAACAGCATCTGAGTGAAGTAAGAAGCAGTGTGTGTTCCTGCTGCTCCACCACTTCATTCTTAAATTCCTGCAGAGCCATTTGATTAAGATCATCTGTTCCCAGTAACTTACTTCGCTACTTAGGTAGGCAGTTTGTTCCAGTGCCTGCAGCCCATCACTGTGGCAGGAGAGGCTTTGGGGAGTTCTCCCGCTGCTGCTGGCTGCTCTTGCAGGCAGCAAAGGTGAGAGCAGGCTGCTGACCCACAGCAGGGCTTGCATGGAGCCCCTACGTGCTCCCAAAGTGCCCCCAGAGTTCACGTGAAGCTGGTAGCAAGAGCATGGACATAGGATGTGGAGCAAGATCCTGAGCGATACGGTTGTGCTGCAATTAAAGAGAGCATGAGACAGTGCCCCAATTATTGCAAGTCTTCTGGAAATGCTGTGGTTTCTTTGCACTTTAGGCATCAGTTTTTCCCTGGTTCCCAGTTCACTGTTTCTCTAACGTTTGGCTCCTTGGATGCTCCCTCTCAGGCGCTCACTGTTTCCTTGGCAGGTCCTGGAACATTTTTGACAGCGCCCACCAGGACCCCACAGGACTCACAGCAGCTCTTCAGGCCACGGATCTGGTGGGAGTGCTGCACATGCTGTACTGTGTCCTGTTCCATGGCACCATCTCAGATCCAAACACAGCCAGCCCTAAGGACAGCTACGCCGCCAGCACAGTCCAGGTTGCCATTCAGAGTTTACGTTTCTTCAATAGTTTTGCTGTTCTTGACCTGCCTGCTTTCCAGGTAACAGATGTTTTAAAACTTCCCTTAGTGGAGAAATGTTAATTATTGATTGTATCTTTGGACTAAGTTTTGTTCTTTAAGATCTTAGTTATCGAAAGGATTTTTAAATGTTATGTGTCGTGAATAAAATTTGTAGTTATTGTTATGTCTACCATGTAGCTGTGGCTGATGAATTTAACCAGAAAGTGAAAATTTAGAATACATTAAATGCTAAATCCAATCCATTGTCTTCTAACTTCTTTTTTTCTTGTTTCTAGCGTAGTACTTTTTGAATTTATTAAGCCCCCAAAATGTAAAAAGAAAAATCTTAGTCAAAAGGACAAAGTAACAGTTTTTCTTATGTAAAAGGATTTGCTTGTATTATAACCACATATTACATTTTCCAGTGCTTTCGGGGGCCACTTCGTTTAAGATTGTGCAGGTGAAACTGATAATCGCTTGATAGCATTTTTTTAGCAAGTAAAATTTTGTTGACCAAAAATTAGAAAATATGTTTTCATAATTTTTAATGAATTAAAAAATTTTAAAATGCCGTATTTTGAGTCCTGAGAAGGACTGCTCACTTTTTTCTGTGAACAGAGTTCAAGTGTAAATGAATGATTTTGCCACAAAAATGCTGGTGTATTTCTCAGGTAAGTTGGTAAAGTTGTATTGTTAATATAAAACACCTGTCAGAAGGCATTGCTTTGAAAACACAGTAGCTTCAATCTTACACAGTTCAACAGAACAGGTTTCTTTTTCATTTAGTGTGTAGTTTGTGTAGTACCACACTCTCCATCTGAAATGCATTAAACTCAGTGAGAGCTTTTCACAAGGGAAGAATTCAGTGTGGCCCCTGCAGCTGGGGTTTCTTGCCATGGATTTTCAGTACGTTTGGTACAATCTGTAACAGCAGTGAGACTTCTGTGTGATTCATCTGCAGCTGCAGCACCCAGTCCAGCCAGGGTTCTTTTAGAGGGACAGAAGCAGGATATTGTCTGCAGTTTCATTGTACACACTCCTGACTCCCATTTCTTTCTGTAAATCAAGGTAGTTCCCTCCTACACCCCGTTCAGCACCTCTTGGTTGGAGACTGGCTGTTCATTACAGGTGTATGCCTGAGTCAGGCTTAACAGGAGCAGGTCCAGTTTGCAGGGGAGCTGTAGCAAATGACACTGGCTGAGGGCTGCTCCCTGATATCCCAAGGAAGCGCTGTTCATTTTTAAAGCAACATCTCCTGCTTGCCCTATCTGTAGTTATGCCTCTACCAATGCCATTATATCTCAGCATTTATAATAAAGTCAGCATTAACTTCCAAATCCCATGGTCTGTCGTAGTCTGTTGTACGTAAAATGTTGCAATTCAGTAACTATTGCATGAAGGGTGGCCAGAACACCAGCAGTGGGAATTGCTTCCCACAGTTCATGGCCACAGGGCTCTGCTCAGGAGGAATGCACCCAGCTGTTTGCGGGGCTGTGGGCATCGTGTTTGTGATGGACAGGCACCCTGGGGTAGTCTCAGCAGCTCTCCCTGGCCGTGCGTTAATGTGATTTGTTTCTGTAATGTTAAAAAAAACATCCACCTGAGGCAGTTTGCTGGACACCCTGACCCTTTGCGCCATGGCAGGCTGGCAGACAGCAGAGGGAAAAGCCTCCTTTATGTGCTGTGTGATCATTATCTCTAAAGGATAGTTTTATCACAAATTAGTAGGGCTGTGGAATAGGGGGCTCTGATTAGCAGAAGAGGTCTGGTATTCTCAAGTTTGTATTAGCACAGATGGCTCATGGGTATATATTTCATTTAATTTGACAGTGTAAACAACTGAAAGATGGTAGTGAGAAACAGCACAGGGTCCTGAGCTGATATTAATTCTGGCTAAAAAGGAAGCATAGTTTCCTTGAAAAATTAGTTTAACTTCTATACACAAACTCAGGTGCCCTTTGACCTGTTGTTATCAGGGGAGGTTAAACCCAGAGTGCTGGGTCACAGCATGCACGGACAGCACTAATTAAGTAAGGATGGACCTGGGAACGTGGCATTTACATGACATAAAGCAGTAAATGGTGGCTGTATTGGGCATTAAATTTTGAAAATACACTAACTTACCAGAATGCTTGAAGTTCAAGATCAAAAGTATCCACAGCTGAGCCTGGTTTCATTGTCAAGGATCCTGCTTTTGCTGGGTGTACTTGGAATTCAGTAAGACTAAACTATGCCACAGCCTGGGATTTATGTATATGTATTTACCACAGGCCACAAGGTAGAAAATGAAGAAAACTGAAATGAAAGCGATTTTCTCAGGCCTGCATTGCTGTTTCATTAGAGTTAGGGGTCTGTCATGCTCATTCCTTGTGCTTTAGTTTTCCCCTTTGACCCTGTGTCGTTCTGTCTGCTTGACATGTTTATTAAATAGAGGCTGTAGGCTGCACAGATAAAATCTAATTCTGAATCTCCATGTTACAGCAATTTGCCTACTTTTAAAAAACATCCCAAGAAGGTTTGCAGCTGAGTGTTCTCTCCTTTTGGATGTTTCTAACTTTTTGTAATGTTTGAAAAGTCATTATTTGTTATTCATCATTGTATTCCATTCAGAGAGTGAGTTATTAATGAGAAATGCATTTTGCTCTGGTGCAGAAATGAAGATGGTTTGGTTTCTTTTGCTTATTTCTAGGAGATATTACTAAATTTTCCTGGATCATATAATGTATGTCAAATGAAATGGTCAGCCTAATGCTACACTGAATGTCAAATAAGCAGAATTCAGTTTTTCTTGTGTCCCTTGAAAATTTGAATTTATTGCTGCTTCTGTGGCTTTTAATGTTATATTCCATTTGTGAATAGTAAGCAGCTGGGAAAAAATATCTGATTCTGGCCTTTCACAACAAAGAATATAATCTGCACTTTGCAAAAAAATCCCAGAAGGGTGCAATTGACACGTACACAATTCACACTGGTTCTAGAACATACTACTGGAGTGTTCATTTCTGTTTCTTGGCCTGTTTTTCAGTCGATTGTGGGAGCTGAAGGACTGTCCCTGGCCTTCAGGCACATTATCAGCTCCCTGCTGTGGTACTGCTCCCAGCATACCTGTGAAGGGTTGCTGCACGAAGTCATCATTTGTGTGGGCTACTTCACTGTAAACAACCCAGATAACCAGGTAAGGCAAATGGGAAAGGGGATCAGAAGTTATCAAGGGCACATTTAGTCATGGATCCCTCCAGGAAACTCATCCCCTCAGCACTGGTTTTGAAGCACTTGGGATTCCTGCAAGCACAAAGGGATGTGTTTGCAGAAGAGAGACTGAAGCTATGTGTTCAGACAAAGACGTTAATTCTGTGTGTCCAAAAACAAGCTCCATTTGGAGTTCTTATGCTGCCACTTCACTAATTTGAACTGGCCTTGCTCTCTGCCAGGGTACACTCAGCAACTGATATTTTTAATTCTTAGTTAGCTTCACATCAGCTTGATCAGATGGTTGTGGTACCCAAGTTAAACCTTTTTAAAGCCAACTAAGCTACTCTCCCGTGAAGACTTGTCGTTGGATGCCAATGTAGCTGTCTCCCTGCTTCCGAGTGCTCAGGTTTAAGCCATTCTTCTCCATGAATCTTTTCAGTCATAAACTAAATGCCCTATTCAAGAAACAGTGGAAATTCCCTTTTAGCTTCCTTGATTGTTGTCCACTTTTACCACTGGACTGTGACCCCTCTTACAGTCTTATAAAGTAACACAGACACAAAGCTCAAAAAATATTTCAAATATATCGGTTTCCTCAGCTTTTCTGTAACATCTCAGGGTGTATTGGGCAGGGCAGGGCTTGGCACTGGCTCTTTGAATATGTGAAGCTGACTCTGAATGTGGAGGTACTGCATTACAGTGCCCATGTTTTGGCTACGATTCAGTTGAATGCTGCATTTTGTGAAGTTGCTCACTGGTTCTCTCTGTGCTTGTACCACCTGGTTCCCTGTTTTGCTCAACTTTTGGGATAGGGGTGTTCAGGGTGAGGAGCTCAGTTCAGCTGATGAGCAGGAGGAAGTGTTAAAATTTGTTAGGAAATGTTTTAGAGAAAAGCTGGTCAATAACAAACACTCTTACAGTTATTGACTCTTAATTGGAATCACTGTGATATCTCAAAGCTGACAATGCTGTCACAAGTATTATAAAATTATATAGTGGTGTTTCTGTGGGATGGGCCAGAGCTGGAGGGAGGATGCTGCAGCCTCCCTATCCTGTGTGACCAAAGCCCTCTCAGGATCTGAAGCTGCCTGTTGGCAGCACTTCAGAACGGTCCTTTTAAACCCCGTGTGATGCTGCTTCCATTTGGAGCTGCCCCACGGGTCCAGCCGGCTCCCAGGCGTGCCAGCAAACCACGTTGTCTGCTCTCTCTGCAGTTCAAAAATTCCTGTTCTGGCACACAAATGCAAACAGATGTGCATGGAGGAGTTGGCACTGCAGGAAGAGTGCAGCAGAGGGATTTCCTGCAGCAGTGGCAGGCTGCAGTGCTGGTGCCTGGGGAAGCTCCGGCCGTGGCCAAGCACCGCGCCCTGGCAGCGGCCCTGGGGATCCACCGGCCCCAGGACACTGAGGGGGAGCCTTGGCTGGGCTTGTGCTTCACAGCTGGGCCTGGAGTCTTCAGCCTGTGCTCCTGGGACTTCTGCAGCTCTCAAAGTCACATTTAGGGTTTCAACCAGACAGCCATGTCAGTCCTTTTCACACCCTAAAAGCTCTCTTTTAGGGTGGTTTTCTTCGGAGTTACAATCTCAGATGTTGGGACAGGCTTACCTTTTTATGTAATTTCTAATATTCCTCATTAATAAGATTTTCAGTGAGGAAGAGGCATTTGGGTCTGGCTTTTTTGTTTAAAAAGGCATTTTGAAAAACTGAAGCTTTCCTTACTCAGGTACTTGAAAGATACTGAGAAGGTTTTTCAGTGAAAGGAAGTAATTTTTCTTTTACTACCAGACAAAGCAGTATGACTTTCTTACAGTCATTATTTTAAGGTTCTCTTTGTGTTGTGACTTCCCCCAGACAGGCTGCTTTTCATGGAGAGGGAAGTGCTTTCTTTTCATTCAGTTATGTTTTAATTTTTTATTACATTAAGAGCTTCCAATTTTTTCTTTCATTGTTGATCATCTGGGGAGTCCTACTAAAAATAAAAAATTGGTCTCACAGTGGAGGTTTTCAAATAGTAGGCTTGAAGTCCTGGCAAATACAGTGTAATAAAAATAGATACGCTAGACTTGAGCTGTGAAAACAAATTTCTGTAAAGTCAGATAGCTTTATTTAGTATTTGAACCAACTTCAACTGAGTCAATAACTGACGTAGTTCAAGGCAGATTCAGGTTCTTCTTGCAGTCAAATGTGCATTTGTATTTCTTATTACAAATGGAGATATGTTTTCATTCCTTTCAATACTCGAAAAAGAACGAACAGTTGTCTGGAGTTTTCAGTGTCCCTTTTTGTGGTTCCTTTGTCTATCCACATCAACAGATAAATATCCAAAGCAGCATACTGGAAGAAAGAAAAAAAGGCAAAAAAAAAAAAAAAAAAAAAAAAAAAAAGCAAAAAAAAGCAGTTCCCCAGTTTGGAGAATAGATAATTTTTAAAGAGAAATTTTACAGCCTGTCAACCTCAGCTTTGACCTTCTGAAGAAACTACTACCACTATGCAGACAAAATCATAAGAGGGCAGTTTCCTAAATATTTCACATTCATAGAACAAAATCTTCCAAGAGCCTCATATGCCAGTCATTTGATATAATATAGTTTTGACTTCATTTATTACGCTGTCTGTAAAAGTCTTTATACTTAGTTGAGTAGCAAATTAAAAAGGAAGGAGGAAAGTGCTTTTCTCTTGTGTAGCTTGGGGATTCAGATTTCCCCTCAGCCCCTCCTGGTGGGTCCCACACACAGAGGCTCTGCCTGGGCTCCCACTTGGTGTTTCCACCATGCCTGACTCCTGGGCCAGGCCTAAGTGATTCTGTCGAGGAGCAATGAGGACACTGAATTCCTGAGGAATACATTCCTGAGTGTTTTGATAGTGCTTGCTCTGTTTATTTTAAAAAGACTGAGATTTTGCTGATTCTGCCCACATATAATATATTACTAATATTCCTTTCCTTCGTTCCTATTCTGTTTCAACATTCATAAAGCTTTTCCAGGGCAGCTGCTGTCACTGAAGAAATAAATCAGTTATGAAAGTGAAAATTGCAAAAAGCAAGGAGGGTTTCTTTAATTTTTGAAATGCTCCAAGGCCAGTGGTGAGGTCTGAGCTGCCCTGTTTTGTATTGGCAGGTGAATTTGTGTTTACTACAGGGCCAGACAGGCTTTACTTTTTTACTTCACAGGCCAGCTCGGCTTTATTGGGCAGCTGCTCCTCAGGAGGGATGAGCAGGGAAAAGGGATTCTCTTTTTCTGGCCACCATTTAATCTACTGCCGTACAAAAACAGGTCCCATGATACCAAGGATAGACACGGAATGCTGAACTGTGTAATAAACATAATGTCCAATCTTTCAATAGCCAGCCCTACTATATCAGACTGTAGACATACAGTTTCTAATTAAAATGTTCTTGTTAATTTAAATTATCCTTCTATTTCATTACATTTTTATTCCCTTTTATTGTTTGATTTAATTAGTATAATGAATATAATTAGCATGTGCTGTCAACTCACCATATTTGCATATTATATTGAATAATTGAATGTGGTCCTGTAATTAAATTAACAGGAATGACAGATTATTTGCTTTCTTTCACATTGCTGCATTGGGAATAGAAATCTTTCCATATTCATTGCAGTTAGGGAATATTTTTCATCTGAAAGTCCTCACAAATCAGATCCTCAGACTCAGGATCTTGCTGGCAGGCTCCAAAAGAATTTGCATTATTCGTTTGCATTGCAATGCCTTTATTTAAATAAGAATAGCTTTTGTTCTCCCAGGCTTTGCTACACACTGTATTTAGACTGCTCTAGAAGAATCCCACCAGCTTTAAGGGTTTGTAAGATATGACCTATATGCTTCTAGAAGATACAATTGCTAGATTGCAAAACAAAATCTCGGCTGAAAGAGTCAGGATAAAGTGTGTGCAGCTTTTCAGAACTTCGTTATAAAATTAGGTTTGTAGATAGAAGTAAAAAGTTCTCTCAGAAGTTTTTTTAAAATGTACATGCACACTGTGTATCCTTGAAGAAGGGATTTCATTCCCAAAAGTCTTCAGTTGCATAAATCTAACTAATTTCTTTGTCCAAACCCTCTATCCCTAGACATTTGTGTCCATGACAAGGTATGTTATTATAAACCCATAAATAATTGAAATGTTAATCTATAATAATCCATATGCTGAAAATAGAAGCACAGGGAATTAGATGTAATAGTATCAGTCACCTACTAGAAAATACTCCTTGCTCTACAGGTGTGGAATATTTGTTGCAAAACATGTTTCAGGCATCCCAGCTAACTCCAGGTAAAGGAGTAAGGAGCAGTGAGATAACAGGATATTTTGGCAAGGAATTTCTCCCATGTTAAATATGTAAAACATCACACAGCAGTATCACAGCTAAAAATATAATGTGTAAAGAAATTGGAATATTGTATGGTAGGCACAGTTCTGAAAAGATCTTGAAATTTAGGAGTCACTTGTGGCACCCAAAGCATGATAGTCAGTCCCCAAGAAAGATTTCATCCCAGGATTATTTTCCCTTTTTTGTTAAAAGATTGACTTAGAGTCATATTTTCTTCCAAGCATTTCTTTTGTGTGATAAGTCCTTCTTGTGTGGTAAAGTAGCAGCAGCCTTTGTCATTCACAGTGTATATCACAAATATATCTGTGTGTGGCACACCCTAGCTGTGGTTACAAGTACTGGGCTGCAAGGGACACTTCCAAAGGGACTTTGGATTAAAAGTGACCTTCTGGAGGGAAATTATTTTGTGCTTTTGACGGAGTTAGTACATACTGAGTTTTAGTATGGGGTGGGGCCAGTTTTCTCTAGTGTTAGCGGGAAGGAAGAAAAATACTTCTAAAATGGAAAAATGTGAAATTCAGAAGTCAACAGGAAAACTTGCAAATTATAAAAATATGTAGAGTTTCCATATGGATTGTTTACTAAAGGCCATCATTAAACTTTCATAGTTTATGTTGCTTTTGGGGCTGTGGAGAGACTGGAACAATTTTGATCTGGAGGTGGACTTTATGAAAATACAGCACAAAGAGCTTTGTAAAGATGCAGAAATTGGTAGTTACCGTGCAGTTAACATCCCTGTCTGTAAGTAAGTAGGATCTGAAATTACTTAATTCTGATTTTGTTAGTTTCTTCTCAAACAGGGATTTTTAGGAGTATTGATTTCATGTTGAGGTTATGGGGTTTTTCTTTAAAACTTTTTTTTAAATCCACACACCCTGATGTTTAAAAGCTTTAAAGGTTTGAACAAGAAATATGCCTGGTAAATTTTGTGGAATAGCTGATTTTGGCAAGTGAGTGATTCATGTGAAGTTGTAGTCTTGACTCCCATTTAGAAGCACTTCAGCTTGTGAACAGAAATCCCCCAAGGATTAAAGTGCCCGAGTCAGAGCGGAGTACATTAAGGCAGCTCAGTAATGTATGCTTTGGCTCTCGCAGCTTTACATCCTCAGCCACATAAATTCACTTAAGTGAACCGATGTCTTCAGGAAAGATGGCATTCCTGTCTGGGCAGTCAGGGAAAAGATGCCTTTTACATAATTTGTCAGACACCTTTGTTGTTGTTAGAGCTTCCTGATGAACTTTTTCTTTTTAAGAATGATCTATGACAGAGCAAATCACATATGTCAGAAGCATTTGGGACTGCACATTTCACATGTCACACCTTAATTGTGTTTCTAACATTCTAAAATGCATCCTGGATTTTTTGGGGGGTTTTTGAGAGGATGTGGGGAAGGTAATTTAATATGAGGAAAGACTTAGCATGAAGTAAAGTATATTTAGTTTCAGTTCATGATGCCTGGCTGATTCCTGTAGGGAGGAGAAGAGGGAGTGTATGGGAATTAGTGGGAGAAATTAATGCATTTGGATTTATCTTACTGTCTTCCTCTCAAACTGTAAACACGAAAGAATAAACTTCTCTCCCAATCTCATAAAAGCCAGTACTTTCAACAGCCTTTAAATCCAGTCCCTAGCTGAGGCTCTGCAGGAGGAGAGGGAGCAATCGGCTGATGCCGCCCTCCGGAGAGCCATGTTCTAATCTTACTCCTGGGCCAGGATTAAAGGAGTTTGGTGGTCTCAACTTAATCCCCTGTGGAACTTCGTCCACATCGAAAAAAACACCACAGAGTTTGGCACAATCCTGCTTAATGAGCAGTTTGTTCTCAGCTCAGAGCCGGGCCTGGGCCGCGCTGGGTTTGGACGGAGGCAGGAGCTTGCGCAAGGCCTGCCCGTCCTCCTGCCCGCTGCCACCCAGTGCCGCGCTCGCCCCTTTGCTTGGGAGCTGCTTTTCACACTGAGGCTTAAAACAAAGTCTAAAGCCTGCAAATATTTAATCAGCCTTGCGAGCTATTGTCTGTCTCGCCTCATGTGTGAGGGAACTCCCTGTGCTGCTCTCATAAACTCCGGGTTTCGCAGGCTCTGCAGAGCCGCTGTGGCTGTCCCCGACGTGGCCGGCCCCATGCAGAGGCAGTGTCGGCCTGCTCTGTGTTCCCACCAGCTGACAGCACTTCCTTGGATGCTGCTCTGAGGGTGGGAGCCTGCAAGAGGCCCAGAGAAGTCTTCCCAACCCGTCATGTTCAGCTCAAGTCACGCTTGATTGAAGTGATACTGAAACATAAAGAGCAAAATGCATTAATGGAGTACTATGGAAAATGTTGCTCATCTTCCTCTCTCCTTAGCAAAGGGAGTGGCTTGTGGCTCATTTTTCGTGGCAGAAAAGCACATTTTCTTGCTCTCTGTTTGAAGCTTTGTCTCAGCCAGCTCTGTAATATGTCCAGTGGATCAGTGTTTCACAAGCTTTTTAGTTGATGATTGGATACTTTGACAAACCCTTTACATTTCTTGCGGAAACCATCAGACAAAACGTGCTAGGAATAGTAATTCCAACAGTGCTTAGCTTACTTGTGAGTAGAGTTCCAGAGTGTGACAGAAAACGTTTGCTTTTGAAGAGAGAAAATGCTCTGAGACGCACAGAAAGATTTTATGTGTTTTAGACTGTAATGTTTGAATTATTCACACCTTCTGGGGATTTTGACCAAAACTAGCTCTGTTTCCAAGGATGCTAGCAGAAACCTCAGCCAGTGGTTGGCTTGATCTTCTGTTGACTGGTCCTGTTTCTTCTCTGCCCTTTAAATCATCTTCATTCAGATCAGTTGGATTTCATTTGGAGTAAAGGACTCGAGAATCGTGCCCAAAACAGCAGTGTAAGTTTGTAAGGGATTAATCATCGAGGCTGAAGCTGTTATCTGAGTGTGAGGAGGATTCTTCAAAAACAGTGCAGGGCTGCAAAGGCTAATTCTAATCACTTCAGGGCTCAGAATAGTACCTGAGGATTGCAGATGTGTCATGATGGGGTTTTTTTATTTTATCTGACAGGATGTGTATTTCTCATAAATTGGATCTATAATAATATTTTCTGATTAAAAATTATTAGGCCAACACTTAAACATATTAATCTTTTGTTACATTATTGTGGAAACAATGAAGCTTACAATTTTCTGAAAAGCAGCGATACCCTTTGGTTTAACAGGG
Organism: Cettia cetti; assembly: GCA_013401135.1. Classification (NCBI taxonomy): domain Eukaryota; kingdom Metazoa; phylum Chordata; class Aves; order Passeriformes; family Sylviidae; genus Cettia; species Cettia cetti. The sequence continues at coordinate 12,309 of VZUI01026498.1, read as the reverse complement.
TCCATAAGTATATGATTAACATGGAGTGTGAGAATAACCTCTCATTTAAATGTTTATTTTTATGTTAATAAATGCCAAAATGCTATCATTTCAGAAGTTAGGCTTTTCCTTAATACTTTTTCCAGGTCAGATATTAGATTATTATTTTCTCCTGTAGGCTGGACAAGTATTAAATTCACAAGTAACCTCAATTCATATTAGAATTGCTTCCATTTTCCTTTCATCACACTGTAATGAAGTTTATCTTTTACACTACTTGTTTAACATTATTTATTTATTGATTAATTTGATCTTATATATACTTCATTTGTTGTCTTATAACTAAAGTGACTTGTTAGTTGTGATTTTGGGATGCATTTTTTCGAAAGCTTTTTGTATAATAAACTTTTGCTAGATTTTCCACTAGCATCATTTTTGATGAACATTTTTACATTTTCAGTGCATCACTGTGCTGTTGATTGGCCCTTTTCCTGTCCTAAACGTTCATAAGTCTTAGGATGATTATACAAAAACTGATGTGAGAATTTTTTTCTGTGATGTATACACAGAGCACCCCTGAATCTGCTTAAACCATAGAGCTCTGAAAGGACAATGCTTACAATGTGGTTTATAGGAGGACTGATGTTATTCCTGAACACCCTTATCTTCTCTTTGTAAGCTTACTGCTAAGAAAATAAACACTGGGATTTTTCAAATAGACAAAATTCTTATTTCTACATTTGAGTGTAGCATTCTGGAACTTTCTTTTTGCATGGAAATGGTGCTCTGATTCCCGAGAAATGCTAGGAGGAATTTAGAACATTCTTTGCTCAGAGCTTTGCCAGTAGTGTAGTTTGCAAAATGGAAAGAAAAGAGCTTGACCTTAAAACAGAAGAAGAGCCTAAGTGGTGACATATTCTGCTGATTAAATACTAGCAGTATGAGATCTGTTTATATAGAAGCAAAGAAATAATGCAGATCTAACTTTGAAGAGAAACTCTGGACTACTAATATAAAGACCTATTTCTTTTACAAAGTTGTAAATAACCTGACATCAAACAAGGGGATTTAACTGTTTGATGGAATACTGTTACAGGAATTAGATGCACAGTTCCTGTTCAATTAAGTTATTACTTGTTAGTACAAATTAGAATTGACATTTATATAAATGATAAATACATGGATAAGAAACATTAGTTGTTCCCATACTGACTACCATTTTAAGATCCTAATATTTATAATGGCCATGTTGAAGTTTGGAAGCACAGGTCATCTGAGATAGCAGAGAAGGCAGGGAGTGCCCCTCAGAGAACCATTAACATTTGAGGCTGGGTTGTTCTAAGAAAATCTCATCTGAACGTGAACTACATTATAGCAGAAGAGCACAGGCTAGGAAAGGGCACATTTTAATGCTTCATTTTATAAAAATGAAAGGACATTCTGTTGGGAAGGATGTTTTTCTAGAAAGTGAATTCAGCTCCCGGTGATAAGTACTGTATTTGTTTCTAAGTACCTGTGCAACACCCCATTTCACTGCCAGGTTTTTCTCCAAGAGCCAAAGAAGGTTTTGCTTCAGGAAGTTCTGAACTTTCCAACTGCTTGTTCCTGTATCTACATTAGTAAAACTTTGTCTCAGTTTTCACTTGAGAAAAGAGCTACAGCTCCTAATATTTGGTCAAAATTGACTAAAACTGACTAAGCCTGACTATAGGCTCCTAAGAACCTGGCATTTTCATGCAGAGTTAGTCACACAAGAGCAGTGCACTCGGATGACATGTAAGGTTTTCTTCAAAACTCGACATTTGGGTTTGTACCTACAGATTTCAGTTCTCTCCTTGGCAGTCTTTTTCCTTTCTCTGCTGCCCATTTTCCCTTTCTTCTGTGGGTGAAAGGAACTGATGGGCTGAAGAAAGCACCCCGAGCTTCTATGGCCTGGCTGGGAATGGTGGTGGGAGGCACTGCCAGGGCTCAGAGGGCAGCACAGCTGCTGGGTGTTGTCTCCGCCTTGTGCTTTGGCCCTGCCCCTGCCATGTGCTCCAGCAGTGCCACTGCTGCCAGCTGTGCCTCTGCTCCCAAAGTGAATCACTTCTCACTTCTTCGTTTTGCCCTTCCACAGACAAGAAGTTTGCTGCTGGCTTACTCTTCTACCTGACTACAAAATGAATTAGCTCCTATAAAAGATAATTCTTGTGGTTTATTGTGGTTATTGACAGAAATAACTGACATGAGCGATGTCTTTACAGAGCTGCAAATGTCCAAGTGAAGCAAGAAAACCTAAATCTACCAGTGGAACTAGACTAAATATTGCTCTAAAAATCAGCACTTCCAGTCTGCAGTAATCCTGGACCAACCTTGTGTAGTACAGAAGCAATGAAAAAGTTCTTTCTCTGACCCTGAACCATTTATTTTGTTATTTGTAATAAAATATCTGACAATATTTAACATACATGCATAGAATCACTGGAAACCAATCTGGGATCATAATCTTCTTTAAATCTATGGAAGATTGCAGGCAGAGTTTTAAATTCAATTAGTTCCTTTTTTTTCTGTGCAGTTACAACTTAGAAAAAGAAACTCAGATTGTCACCAAAAAGGCTACTCCATAATAAATCTTCACAGGACAGTTTAATTGAACTGCTAGTTCTTGACAAATTACTAGCATGCATCTCCATTAGATGTCTAGTCAGAACATATGAATATATGAATGATATGAATATATGAATTAAAATTCACTTTAATGTAACTAATATTTGTTCAGTATTTTACATACAGTCATTCTTCAGTGTTCTAAATGATATTTCAGTTTTGTTGATGGAAATCGTGTTTATATACTCAGTTACCTGATTATGAAAATACAGTTTCAAAGGCAAGAGGATTCTTATTTTAGTTTTCTGTAAAATTAACTCTTGAATTGGTAAGATTTGACATCTGATTTGACATGTAGCTGCTGAGACATTCTATGACGTTGCTGTACCATTCCAAAGTTCTGGATTCTATTAGTTATGAGGATTTTATTACCTTCCTTTGACAAAAATACATACATATGCATTTTAAAGTAATGGTAGTTTTCACTGATAAAAGTAATACAGAGAAAGATTAAGTGAAGTACAAATATGTATATGCAGTATTTAAATAGAATTAGGAGGTGTTCAGCAAAACATCTTTCCCTTGCTAGTTCTTGGGCAAAGGCTGCTATGTGTGCTACTCATTATATCCCTGCAAAGAAGGAAAGGAGCTGCTTTCTAAGAATCACTTGTATGATTCTTACTCCTGCAGCAGCATCAGAGCATTAATTCTGGGGCCCTTGGAGCTCACTGAAAAATTAAACGAGCTGCAGCATTCCCCTTCGCTGCCCAGAGGAAAATCATGCCCAGTTTTTTGGGTTCATATGGTATGTTAGTTCCTTAGAAAAGGCATTCAGTCCTGGAAAGTTCTCCTTTGCAAGGTGCCAGGATGCAGTGGCAGGGGAAGAAGGCTGCTCTCCTGGTAGGCATGCAGGCAAGACCCTGAGTATCCAGGATAGAATATCCTTATGGAATATCCTTCCAGCAGTCATCTCAGGTCTGGAGCCAGACACCCTACCTGAGTGACTGGGGAGGCCTTATCTCCCAACAGAAGGATGAGTTCCCCTCACTACTTTATTACTGTTTCATACCACATGGAGCTTTTAATTTTTTTGGTTGATTGTCCTGTTTTATTGCTCAAGTTCTGTGTGGCATATTGCTGGCTTTTGTCATTGGGGTATGTTTTGAAAGACTGACTTTTATACTGCTTCAGGCTTTCACAGTGAGAACTGCAGCAAATGGCCAAGCAATACACTTTATAGTGAATATTGGCCTGAGTAAATGTGAGCAAAACATGGATTCCATCTAGAGACTTCAGAAATCATGAATCATGCTTTCCTAAGTGATAAACTTCAGAAATACCAGTAGAGTTGGTGGGGATGATTATTGCACGTGCAAGAGCAGTGTCACAGGGGAGCATGGATTGCTGGTAGGGCAGAGGAGAGAGCCTGACCTGCTGACTATTGGAGATCCAGCAAATTAGCAGGACCTGCAGAAGAGTATAAAGTGGTGGGAGTGACAGAAGATAACTGATGGCAACCCTGAAAGGTGTTGGTCAGTGAAAAGTTCCCACATGTCATCACATCACTCATGGTGCTGGGCAGTCGGCTGTGGATGCAGCAGGCACAGCATGCGTGGTGTGGGAGCCTGGAAATGCAGACAGACACCAACCAGGCAAGATTGGAGTCCTAAAAGTGAGGATTTGAGTTGCTCCAGTCTCTCCCCATCAGGCTTTTACATTGAGAGCAGTGTTGGCCAGTGCTTCCTGGTGTGCTAAAGCTGAATTCTCACCCACTCTGTAACAGGGGCTCCACCTCCAAGATGGATCAGGGCCTGGAGTTTGGCTGGTGGCACAAAGAAAAACTCCCTTCATGCATCATGAAATAGAATTTCAGAAACCTATTTGCTGTGTCTCCTACCTGTGTGTTGTTTGGGTCTTCGCAGGATTGTTCCAGGATTTAGTGTATGTTGGGCCATAAATAAGATAAACTAAACTTGAGTTTATTCCAGCTAAGCACAGGCACAGGCAAAACCAACAAAGTTGTATGAATATCTAGAAGTTTTGAGAATAAGCAAAATTTTAGAAGAAAATACAGAAAACATCAGTGTGAGTTGCCTACTCTGGATTTTAAAAAAATACTGTAGTAGCTTGAACTAATTCGATAGGTCTCAGTTCAGAAAAAGAAAACCACAAGCAAATATTAATGGAACGTAGGCACATAGCTGAAGTTAAGCAGGTGCTTAAGTGCTTGGCTGTACAGAAATGCAGTGATTTAATTAGGATCTTGTTACATTTGACAGGCATATCTGACTAGCAGGCTAGAGAGAGAGCAACAAGAAAAGCTAATTCGAGGTAAATGCGTCTGGGTCCCAGTCTGTGGCAGGAGGAGAGGCAAACTGCTTTTCAGTAAGGAGTTTGTACCTTGAGAGCAGTTTGTAAGATGAGTATTCCATATTCCAGGCTGGCAAAACTCCCTGGGATTACTAAGCCAAGTGACTGTTCAAAAAAAAAAAAAACCAAAACAAAAAACAAAAAAAAAAAGCAAGAGAAGTGCAAGGTTTTCCTTTGCTTTCTTTGTTGTTCATCTTCTAAGTCAAGTGCTAGCCTCCACTTCCCCCAGCCACTGACAGTGCAATAAGGAATATCTGTTCTGCTGCAGGTTTATTTGATTGGGGCTTTTTCCAGTAAGGGGTGACTCATGGTTTTTTTTCTTCTGAGTACATAATATAGTGTATCAGGTTTAGTAGCTGCATTAGTACAATGAGCTGAAATCATTAAATTGATTCCACATGTGATAAATACCAGATTAAACAGTCAGCAACCCTTCTATATACCTTCCTATCTTTAATGTTGATAACGTCATAGTAGTAAAACTGTTGAAAAGAAAAAAAGGTAATGAAATAATAATTCCAAGGAAGCTATTTAGGTATCTGCACTGTGAGTTTGGCAGGATTTTACTAACTATCCATGGCATTTTTAGGACAGGTAAGGGAAGTGAACTGTGAAATGGAAAGTTAGAAGTCCCAAAAACTTCTTTGCCTCTGCTTGTTCATCAAGGGTATAGTGGCCATTAAAAAGAAACCAAGAGTTCTCTTGTTTTGTCCTGGATCAGAAATGCCAATTGTAGTTATTTTAGTACCAATTACAATTGTCTTTAAAGACTTCACTGATTGTAGAATTTCCATCAGAAAAATAGAACAGTATAATAACCACTCTGGTTAATTTAAAATTTCAACTGTACTCTCAAACTTTGGGGGCACCTCTTGCTTAGAATCATCCAAATGCTTCAATGATACTTTCCTCAGAACAGTGTCTGAAGGTATGCTTAATTGTCACTTTTTTTTGCTGTCCTTTAAAAATTCCTCCTGTCTTTAAGGGCATTAAGACATTGCTACCAGTATTTTGAAAGGTTTTCAAAGTCTTTTTTGACTGGTGAACTTAAACAAATGCAAACTATTATTTTGTTCATTTTTGTTTTTAAACTGAACTGCATTATCAACTTAGTGTGTGCTCTGAAGGTATTATTAAAAGTGCTTTGAAAACTTGTAAATCCCTGTAATTTATGTTCCTGTAGTCTCAAGTGCTTCTTTCTGTCCTTCTGGTTTTAATTTGAATGCAGTCTTGTCTGGGTGTGTACCTGTAAAATTGTGTTTTTCCAAGTACAATTTACAGTCGTGACCCTCGGGTTTACAGTGTTCCAACCTTATAGGAGCTTCCTCCTATGCCAAAAAGCCAACTTTGGGTCAAACAGCTCTTTCATATTGTAATTGTCTAATCAAGGTTACTTGGAACAGATCCGATTTGGGCATTTTTTAGTTTATGGCAAAGATTTTATAAGAATATCAAGTGAATTGGAAAGGTTCCTTTGTAGAAGACCACTGATAGCATTGCCTTATTTCTTCAGATGTATACAGTTGTAAACTTAGCCTTCTTCATGACAACAGTCCCATTTATCTAAACAATTCTCCTTTTAGAGCCAATGGCACTGATAGAAACTGAGATAAGGAATACAGATGGGAGGATCTCTGGAGTCTCTCCTTACAGAAACTCCTCACTGGGCAGCTTACAATCCCTTTTTCTTTTTGGTGCCTGAGAATGTGTGGCAGACATCTCCCTTGAAACACAGTCCTCTCGAGTTGCCAGCTCCAGAAAAGGATGGTCAGGCTTCAGGAGGGTTTTTAAAATCCTGGTGATTTCTTCCTGGATTTTTTTTCCCCCGTGTTCAGTGTGTTTAAATGGCAGGCATTGGGGTTTTGTGTTTCATGGCTCTAACTTAGAATAGTCCCTGAGCTATAATTCTTTGTCTTTTGAATTAAGGTACTAAATTGTCTATTTTATTGTAATCTGTAAATTATTCCCTTGTTTATTTGCTGGGGTTTTGGGTGGTACAGAAAGAAGAACTTTCAGAGCTTTATAATTTTTATATTATTGCGCAATAAAAATAGTACTTGCACACTGAAACAGAAGTTACTTGAACTAAATGTTACGGACTTTTTTTTTAGTACTTACTCCTCATCCATGCTCATTTTTTTAGCATGACTTCAGCACCCTTGGTGGTTAAGAGGAAGAGAAGAACAGCTTGGTCACGCGGTTTAATTTTGTTCCGTTTGTATTTTCAGATCATTGTACAATCTGGCCGTCACCCCACGGTGCTGCAAAAGCTCTGCCAGTTGCCTTTCCAGTATTTCAGTGATCCTCGTTTAATCAAAGTGCTCTTCCCTTCGCTGATAGCTGCGTGTTACAATAACCCTCAGAATAAGATCATCCTGGAGCAGGAGATGAGCTGTGTTTTACTGGCCACCTTCATCCAGGTATGGCTGCAGTGCTGTGCTTGCCTTTGCTCCCAGGGTGGGGATCTTCAGTAAAACAAGCAAACAGCAGTGAGGTACTTTCAGATTCTCTGCAGCTCTGCTCCAACCACCGATGACGCCTGTACTCGAGGCATCTTACCACTCTGAAAGGTTACCCAGTAGTTCAGGTTCTCACTACCCCTGCAGAATCCGGTTTTCATTAAAGTTACTGCATGTACTGAGAAGATTTGATGTAGATCTTAAAATATTTATTTTTAAAAAAATTCCTGCCCATATAGCATATCTGAGATTGGTATATTAATGTGTTTACATATAAATGTACAGTTGTATACTGTGTACCATAGATTTACAGAGAACTGGGTAAGTGTATATATTTTATGCAGAAAATACACAAAACATATGTTACCAGTCTAATCTTGCAATCTTTATTTTTGACAGTAAGCCACCGAGGTCGTTACAAATACTGTTCTGAATAAAGACTTGCATTATTTTTCTTCCCTTTGTCTAAATTTATATACTGTTTTATCTGTCAGATTTTTTGCATGCCTCATGGTTTTTATGCATTTTATTGGCTGTTTCCAGTGAATAAATACCGTTTTCATAAACACTCTACTACTAAAAAAAATACGCATTTAGGAGTCTGTAACCCTGACTGTATCAGTCACCTGAAAGTTACTGTTGTTGATAAAGAAATGATAATCAAACTCCTTTACCTAATGCTTTACAGCTAGTCCAAGAATAGGCTACATGCATTTGAGAGAGAAAGTACAAGAACTAAATGTTTACTAAAAGTCTTTGCATAACATCAAACTTAAAAGTGCAGCGATTTTTTTATCCTTTTAATATTAAAATAATTGCAGAGCAGTTTTTTAAAAATAAGTTTGGAACTTAGTATTAAAAAACAGTAGTGAACTTCTGGTTAAATACACAGCTATAATTCAACTTCTTTGACTTTCTTATAGTGAAACTGAAAAAAAAATTTTTTGCATCATTAGTAAGTGCAGCAAGTTCAGTTGGGGTTTTTTTCAGCTAAAAAAACATGAGAGTGGAGGAGAATGTTCCCTATATAAATAATTAAAGTTGTTTACCTTGATTTCTGTTCTATGAGAGATGGAATGGCACTAAAATCTGCAGCAGCTAGGGTAAAGCGTAAGTAAATTTATAAGGGCCAGCGTTACTAATTTGATTTCCAGTTAGTTGTATCCCAGATGGCAAGTCCATGTACTGTGCCTGTGGGCTTTTAAAGAAAGGTGTTCTCTTAAAATATGGAGGAGTTGTGTGTGCTGTAAAGTGTCCTGTCACTGCTGACCTCATGGTCCTTCAGGACTCTGCCCATTTTAAAGTCTAATCCCAAATACCACACATGCACACATGGAAAGCAGTGCTTGCAGGACCCAAGGAATGCTGAGGTCCCGCACACACAGAAGGGACTTGCCTCTGCTTCTATTTCAACTTGCTGCTGTTTGTCAAGCAAATCTCTCATTTGCTTCAGTAGGTTTGGGAAAGACTGTAAAATGTTGCCCTGTGACTAGAAAATGAGATTCTTCCTTTGCCAGGGAACGCAAAAAGAAGTCCCATTTACGTAAAAGTTTGGTGGTGTGTACGAATATATCACTTAAATACAGTGTGTTAAATGTGCAGCCAAAATCAAAGGAAGAGCATTGCTGCATTTTACAGTGCTCTCCCTACCAAGAGATTTATTTCCATCAGCTGAAGTTTGCATCAGCCTGTTTATTTTTGTTACTTCTGTTTGGAGATATGCAGAAATGCGTAGAAACATTCAGTAGTATCCATGATTTGCTGTGTTGTGCCTTATCTCGGATAATCCCTTCTTCAGTATTCTGCTGGGTGGAGACTCCAGCAAAGGACAGGATGTGTAGTGGGGAGCTGGCTAGTTCCAGGTGAGCTTGCTGTCCATGCTGCCTCCAAGGATGCTGCATCCCAGTGCCCGACAGCAGTGGGATCGTGCAGTGCTCCACGCTGGGGCACGGCTGGGGGCACAGCTGGCTGCCAGGGCCAGCACTGCTGGGCAGCCACTCCACATTCTCCCAGGAGATCAGCACCTCAGGCTCCCGGGTTGCTGGGAAGCATGGCCGTTGAAATGGGATCAGTCACGAATTTTTTTTTAAGAGTGTATTTGGAGTTGGGAGCAAAAATCTGAAACACCATTTGTTTTACAGAAACATGGCTATGGTAAATAAAAAATCACAATAATCACTATTTCCTTAGAAGACATTAAAGCCTTGGATTCTCTGTTGTGTACTAAAAATGTATTTTTCGAAAACAGATACAAATAAATGTATAAAAATCCACTGTGACTTACAGAATTTAAGTGCTGGCAGTATTGTTACAATATGTACCAAACAAGCCAGATTTGTTAATTTACAGATTACATGAAGTATTAGTATTTTTTAATGACTGTGAGGACTTTAAAATGTTTTAATTCCTCAGATGTAAGATCTGAAAACTTGATGTCTATTTTTTGTTTGTTTTTCTCCATAGGATTTTGCACAGAGCTCAGGCCAAATGGAAAATCAGTTGTCTCAGCAGAGGGGTACGTTCCCTGCAGTGTAACAGTGTAACAGGGTAACAAAATGTGTAGATACTGTGATTAAAGTTTTTTGAATCAGCATCACTGCAAAGAAGTAAATTGCATCATGATTTTACAGTTTGGGGGTGGGCTCTCTGGCCTACATCCTGACCTACAGTCTTCCAGATTGCTGCTCATCTATCAAGGATTCAGACTGTTAATCTTTATTCAATGCCATGTGGTATCATGTCTTAAAATGTGATACTGTACCTGCACATATTTAATTAGCTGACACAAAGGCTGCCTTCAAAAGTTTTAGGTTGCAGAAGCTATGCATTCATGTCAATGCATCCAGGGAGCCAGAAGTCTCTAAAATACTGTCCTGTAATTGTCCTTTAAAGTTTGTCAGTTTGCAGAAGAGTCATGTTTTTTTTTCTGCTCGGTTGTTATATATATTATTTTAAATGCAGTCAACATTTCTAGGCTAAACATTTGAAAGATTCTCGGCTGAGATGGCTGTTGCTTGCCAAACACAGCTGAAATTCAAGTGTTGATGGGCATCTGCTCTTGAGTAGCCGTATTGTGCATAAAATACAATGCTCAGACAGTCATTTCTCCCTTATAACAAGTAAAAATCCACCACCATTACCTCAGCGTTTGCCAGGAGATGAGTGGTTCTACGTCTAAAGCATAAAGTTTTTGTTTAAAAATAAATTGTAAAATTAAGGTAACTTTTTGGAGATTTTTACTGGCAACATCAGACATCTCGGTCTGAAGCAGCCTCATGCTGTGCCTGTAGCACCAACTTTCCAGGATTGTGTTTGCATGAGAATCTGCTTGAGAAACGTCTAAAATCCAAGTGGAGAACTTGTTTTTTATTTTCACTATTCAAACTGGAGGAACTTTTAAACAAAGATGTGGTGACATGTGAATGTGATTTCTAAACATTCCCCAGTTGCAAAAAAATTGACTTAATATTAGTGTAGGCAGGATTATTTTTATCTCTTGTATCTCTTGAATCTGAAGGACGGTGTCCCCAGATACAAATGGAAATAACACTGACAGGAATAAAACCTGAAAGCACAAACTTCATAGCTGGGTGCTGTGTGGAGGGTCAGACCCTCAAACCTGTGCACAGTGAAGTCCTGTCCACGTCACTGCATGCTCTCGAGAGTGAAACTGCATTTGTTTATGCTCTTGAGCTCTGTGGAGTAGGGAGCACAACTCTTCTGCAGCCCTTTGTGGTAAAAAAAAAGAAAACTCCTGAGCAGAAAACACTGCTGAGGCTGCCCAGAGCAGAACGAGGCTGAGCTGGTCCCCAGTGGGTCCAAGGACATAAAGTGTGCAGGGATGTATAAGGTTCCTCTGCATGGGGCAGGGAGCCAGATCAGCTTTCAAATGGAAGCCTTTGCTCATCCGAGTCTCTGCCCTATTCTTAAAGCCAAGCATAGATGTCCTGAGCTCCACAGAAGTGTCACCCCATGGTCGGAGAAGATTTGGCTGGGGAGAAGGGAGTAAATTACTGAAAGTATCTCAAATTGGCTGCATGTTCATTATTCTTGTTTTATTGCCATCTTATCTTAAGAGGGAATAACTTTGTAATTTTATGTTCTGTCTTCAACAGAAAAATTTTTCAGTTCTCAAGATTATCTTGAGCTCTCCAACAGATTCCCCCGGCAGTCCTGGGAAGAAGCTCGACAGTTCTTCTTGAAAAAATAAGAGTTGTATTTAGTTTTTAAATCCCTAACATCATCGCACTGACCAGTTCCTGCTGATTACCTTCTTTAAAACGCTGTTCCTAAATGTTTTTGATACTCAAAATACTTATGCTGTAGATATATAATTTGCACTATTTGTATAAGTACTGTAGATACTTCCAAGTTCTGTTTTGTAATTTTGATAATTTGAGTTTATTTCGTTCTTGTATCCAATGTCATGACTTTGGTGTTTTCTGCCCTGTGGTGGGACTTGCACTGCAGAACTGCTGAAATAAGGTTGCGAATAGAGAAAATACATTCTATATATCTTGTAATAAAATAACTTATTCTGTCTTGTGTGATTTCTGTGTTTAAATCATCAGTATGTTTGAATTACCATAAGCAACACGGTTCAGAAAGACAGGAAAAAAACAACTCATAAGATGTCTTTCTCGTTAATCAAGAGTCAATCAGAATCAAAGTAATTCGTCAGATCTGGGGAAAGTTTGCTTATCATTTTTTGGGTGATTGAGGATATGTCACCTAAGAGATTTTTTTTAGTCCTCATGCGTTTTTAACGTCTCCGTTGTGCTCGGGCCAGGCTCGGAGCCGCCTCTCGGTGTTCTCTGAGCCGTGAGGGCTCCGCCGCGCCCTGCCCGGCCCGGAGCCGTTTCCCGCGCGCGGCGGTGCCCCGGCCCTGTGCTGCGGCGGGCCTGCCGCCGAGCCC
>VZUI01026487.1:0-26578 GCA_013401135.1 Cettia cetti | reverse complement strand
AAGAACAGGATGGGTGGGGGGGGGGGGGCAGGGTTTTGACAGTTAGCAGGTAATACCCTTATCTTGTGAGTATTATCTTGATAGCGAATAAACTGTACTGCTCATATTGTGCACAATATTGTTATTTTTAATCTCCACTGCTTTATACACACAAAAAGATGCTGACATGCAAGCTTCAAGAGTTTCTGTTGAGATCTCCATGAGTTAAACTTTTTAGAGCCACCACTGAAAGCCAACCTTGGGCCACTTTCTGTCCGCCAGATACTGAGACAGATTTGCTGTTTCCAAGACCCTAACACACAAATATCTGGAAGGAACAGCCTTGGAGAGACCAGAATCATGAAACAGAGACTGGGTTTTTTTGTTTTCTGGTAATGCACATGTACATTGAGCATAAAATAATTGAGCTTGGTTTGGAATTTCCCAAAACATGGATAGTTACTAAATGTGATATACGAGCTTCCTGGGAGAGCATGACTCTGAAGCAGTCTTCTAAATGCCATACTGTCCACTTTTTCACTGCCCTGTGCTTCTCCCTGAACCAGCAGCAGCAGACTTAAGTAAATGGACTGATTGTGATACAGAAATAAAAATGTTTGTATGTCAGTCAATAGACTTGGAAAGGTCACATAAATAATCAAGAAGCAGACTACTAATCAAGGAGAGACTACTGTAAAAGCAGTATCAGAGGCTGATACTCTAACTCAGATTTAAGGTATCTACCTAAAAAAATGCTGTGTCACAGGGACTTAGACAATTGTAGTACCTGGTACCAGGCAGAGTTCAGTGAGGATCAGAACATGCCACATACAGCTACCCAGAAAACATTTCAGGGCCCAACTGAAGCTAAATTTTCAGTGTCTAAATGTCTGCAACAGAGGATAGACAGAAGTGACTATCTCTTGCAAAAATACCTGCTTGACTGTGTAAGACAGAAATTAGTCTTCTGGACCTCTGGCAAGTCTTCTCCCACTCTCTTTGCAGTGTAAGTCGGCACTCTAACTTCAGGACATCAATCATCAGGATATGGTGACCATAATGAACAAAACACTCAAGCGCAAGTATCTATCAGGAAAAAAAATCCAGAAATGTTCATACTTGAAGGAAAGCATTCAAATTGCCTGCTAGTCCTGCTATTTGGTTCCTTTGAGTGAAGGCAGTTATGGATTCAGGCTTGATAGTCAGATACTCATTCTGCAGTTGATCTCATTTGTTTCTTCCAAACAAAAGAACATTCTGCAGTCCTTTCCCTTCTTTACCCCCCCACATTGTTCTACTAAGGTAAATGATCAAATCCAAATCCCAGGTTAATGAGTGCCAATCAAAGCTCCAGCCCCCATTTCAGGCTTGGCAACAAGTTCCCCGAGCCTTAGCAAACAATTATCATTCAGCTACTGTAGAAATTGATTCTTGGGTTGACGAGAGCAGTCCTCCCTCGGCTGGTAAGGTCCTGCCATGGGAAGCAATTACTGCAAGATGCCAGCTGACAGACTCATTCCGTGGAAAGTCAGGTTGTCTTGATCCTCAGGCACTCTCTAGGCAAATTGTATCCTTACACTCATCTCAAACCTCTTACGAACTGTTGGCTTCTATCAGGAAAAATGGATTGTTCCCTTTGTTTCTGTGGCATTTGATAGAATAAATCTGGACATCCTGCCTGCACAATAAGGAGATTTAATTTTAAAATTCTCACACCAAAATGCTTCAGTATGATAAAAAAAAAAAAAAAAAAAAGAGAGAATCATAAAGCAATGAAGATTGCTGCTTGTCTAGGGAGCAGTAATACAGCGCAGCTAGTAGGGCATTTTTTGTGCATAAAGAGACCCAAATACCCTTAGCAATAGCTTGTCTTTAGTAATCATAATTTTCTTTTCCCCCTAATTTTCAAATAGTTTGTAGTAACACTTTCACATCACTTTGCCTGACATCTTTTTGTTATTAGCTTTGGGATTTTTTCAAATCTTTTTTATTCCAAGGTGGCAACTGGAAAAAAAGCAAAGATTTACTGCTTAATTAGCTTTTCTGACAATGTCTGAATAACGATTGAGATTTTGCCAAATACCAATGAGACAGAGACACAAAGCCAGTATCAGCTAACAAAAGAAAGTGGCATTTAAAGTCAGCAGAAAACAATTAGCCTTGATATCTATCTTTAGATAATGAAAATATTAGACTGGCTAAATAAACAAGCAGTAAACCATGTAATTCACTTTAAATACTTGTAAGAAAAAATGTTGGCTCTCATAACTTCATAAAATAACTCCCGAGTAACATGTTTGTTGTTGATTGTGGCACAAGTTCATGGAAGGTTTATCCCTGACTTTAAAAACTGCAAACCTCAATGACATCAAAATATAGAAAAGAGAGATAATAGGAAGAAAAAACAAGATGTAAGGACTTCTTGACCTCACCTAGATTCTAAGTTTTACCCTGAGGTACCTGAAAGAGTCCTGGAAGCAGCAGGGGTGATGTGAGCCTTTAAGGTGATAAAGACAAATATTATAGTAAATGGGCATTTGCGGTCACAGATGCCTGAGAAAAGAGGGAACCCATGATGGCCAATTTAAAACGTGTTTTGATTGAGAAGTGCCACATCTGCAAAGAAAGTCTGTAATGTCTCCAGAGAGTCAAAAAAAGTTCACTTAGAGTAATATCAGATATTGCTGCTTTTGTTATAGCTGTTAATCCATCAGTTCTGCTGAAATTTTTAGGACCTGAGAAGATTTTAAAAATATATTTCAGGTCCAAATCTCTATAGCATCAAGCATCCAGTGTGCTCAATAGAGCTAAGCAGGCTTTTAAAAACTGAGAACTGGGCTGGACTTTTTTTCAAATTCTGATGAAACATTTGTCAGAATTTTGCCTAATTAATTTTCAGTCTTTTTAGAGTTTTATTCCCCTTGAAAAAACCTTTACAATATATTTTCACCTTTTCTTTTTGCATTAACTGCATTTCAGATTCACTGAGTGCTGAGTGCACCCTTAGAAAGCCTTTTAACCTGGCTGGTAAGTTAAAACTTTCTAAATCTCACATGCCCACAGGGTTTCCCACCTTAATTAATTAATAACCCCCTCCTTGTCCTCTTAACTGGGTCATGAATTAATTTAAAAAGTTAATTATGCAATTCTTTCCTATCCCTTTACTTATGCCTTTCATCCCTGTGTCCATTGGCTATAAACAATACAGAAATAGAGCCATATAAGCAGGAATGGTTGTTGTAAGCTTTGGACTGCTGAAAAAGAGAAAAAATTCCAAACATATCTCATTTCTTCTTTTTTCCTTCTCCCCTCCTTTGTTCTGCTTTCTATACCAGGCTTAAGTAGGCTTTATGGAGAGCAATAAAACCCACCAAAACTTAAGTAATAAATTGAGTTGGGTTTTTGTTTGTTTGTTTGTTTGTTAAGAGAAGAAGACATAACTATAGATGTAAGTAAGTAGAGACCATAAGGTGGTGGAGAAAAACCCACAACTAGAAGAAGCAAATGGCTTTATTTCCTTCAACTGCAGTACACACTACATTATTTAGAGTATAAAAGGGTTTAAGGAAGGAAATGGAATCACGTAGGATATGTAGGTATAGAAAATGCCTTGTTTGATGTGTTTCTTTCTTAGGCATATAAAGACTAGCAGGATAACAGTCTGCAACAGTTTTTCATACTCTCCATGAGTGAGGTGCAGAACAAAAACTTGTTGGCTTTTTTTCCATCATCAATAAAAAATATCTTCTCTAAATTTTTTACTGTCAACGGACTTAAAGAAAATTTGTACCCATTCTTTAGTCAATGCCCAAAAGAAAATGAATTATGAGACTGTCAGCCTGCCAAAGCCTCCCAAATACATCCTTATGGAAGTGCCTTCAAGCAGAAACACACTAAATTAGCCTGAGTAGTAAGTGCAACAACTTTCCAAGAATGTAAGACTGGAAAGTATTTCCTAGGTCAGGTTGTTTAGTGCTCACTGTTATGGTCAGTCAAATGTTGCTCTCTCTGTGTCCAATATTTAAGATAGAATAATCAGAAAGCTTTACCACCCAGTCCCACATGGACTCAGCGTGCTTTACCAGCTTATCTAGATAGGGTGCAGAAAACCCCCAGGCTCAGATAACAATGATGTTTCCTCTTTGACAAGGGAGGGAGCTGAAACACAGAAAAATATACCCATTCAGGCCATGGTGCAGACAATCCAGCATCTGAATCCCTTTCCACAGCTGTAGCCACCAGATACATTGCAGAATGCTTCTTTTTAGCATTACTTTTTCAGAGATTAATATTTCATACAATCATCAAGACAAAGGACAAAGGTTGCCATAAGGCTGCAATATTCTGTACAGGAAGTAGTATCTACAGAAAGAACACTTGCATCAAATCTAACATGCACAGCAGGGACCATTTATCTTGGCACATTGCCCATTGAAGCCACTGCTTCCTTCTTTCCCTTCTTCTTCTGGAGTAAGTGACAAATTTCAAACCGTAAGAACATCTTAACTTTGTAAGCAGATAACAGGAAATATGACTATGAATGAACCTGCTCTGAGGATTAGCTGAGGTGAATGCCCATTGAAAATGCATAAAGGTTTCAAATGTTACTCATGTCACTAAGGGGACGCTGCATATTCATTAAGGTATCACAAGGAGCTCATTTCATATTAATGGAGAGGTCATACATCCTTCCAGAGGAATTCCACTGTAGAGCTGCACAAATCAACGTGCTATTATTTTAAGTGTTACCAATTTAAACCTCTCTAAATTCACAGAACAGCCTGAATTTGCAAAACGATTTAGTCTCTAGGAAAAATGTTAGTGACTCTTTTCCATCTTGCAGAGGTATAAAAGAAATGTAGTAAGTGTTTTTATGTATTGAAACTCAATTCATACTGCACATTAGGTGTTCCCTTTTAGTGCTCAGGAAAGCTGTAGACACTAACATACACATACACATGCACGCACACACACATGCACACATATATGTGATATCAGTGTTCTAAGATCACTTTAACTGCAATACAAGTGGTTTAAAATTTGGAGTTTTGTACAGACTTCACTTTTCTAATGCTTTTAATGTTTACACAAATTCCATTGACCTTTTGTGACAGAAACATCCAAAAGCTTCACAGCTATGTACTATATGAGGATCTTGAATGCATAATATTTTGATAATTGAAACTATATAATCATTCAGTACATACAAATTTGTTACTGAAATCTATTTTCAGTGGAGCTGATTGGGAAGTACTCAGGCAGATGAGGTGCCATAAGAAATTGCACTTAATTGAATCAGCAGTGCTTTGCATTAGAGGAAGAGCCTAGGGGTTCTTTTTGGTAACAGTGAAAGATGTCCACATGTCCCCACAGGTGGGAGCACACGTATGTTTCTGTCCACAGTTTTGCCAAGGAAGCAAACTCTTGTGCTCTCACCCATCCTCATGAATCTGCAGTTATGATGGAACTGCCACTCTGAACCCACTCTGAACATGAATTTCACATTTTCAAAGAGTCATGCTGGCTGTCTCCCCAGAAGAGTGTATAGGCCCTGGCCATGTCATCCTGCTGAACAGTGGCTTTTCTTCATAACACATAGCATGGCTGGGCATTAGTGTAGGCACCAGCTGTAACTTCTTGGGGAGGAGGGAACAGCACACCTGTAAATCCATCAAAGCCAAGGAGTGATCTGTCTGTTGGTCTGAGTTTGCCACAGTCCTGTCTGAACTGCTGTTGAGGCAGACGTGGTTCTGACCGTGCAGCTGTGTGAAGGGTCCATCTGCCTGGGTTTCAGGCACATGAAGAGCCAGATGTTTTGGAAGTCCAGATGCCTAGGGAGGAAGAGAAGACACAGAGGGATGCAAAGGCATTTGTACCAAGCCTAAATCCTACAAGCCAAGCAGCTACCAACAAAATCAGAAGGAGCAAGTCAGTGCCTCAGTTTTCTGCTGAAGAGCAGTTATAAAGCTGACTGGAGTATAGTCAATATTTCTTTCACTAGCTCTCTGTGGAAGGAAAGATAAAAGTAAGGAATGGTCTTACTTTAAAATCAATGATCACATGAGTTTCCTCCATGAAATTTTTCAGAATTTCCATTATGTGATGTATTCTTTATAACTAGAAATTGTGCTAAGGGAGAAACAAAACCAAGTTGTCTCTGCCAAAATTTCTGTGAAAGGTGAAATTTTGTGTTCCAGTCAGCTATAATTTCAAGTAGGTGTTCTTGAGTAAAGAAACATTTGCAACACATTTTTATATAAGATGGAAAAAAACAGTCATGGATTGCTGATGGAATCTGAGGTCTGCCAGGATGTTATTGTCCAAGACAATTCTTCTGAGATTGTTGATTGTATGCAGTGATCCATCAAATTTTGTCTGTTTTACTCCATTCTTTCATCCCATTTCCATGCCACCAAAGCCCTTTCCTTTCCTCTCCCATTCTGCCTTCTGGGTTTTGCAGCTTGTTGAGAAACGAGACCCTCCCACACAATAGTTATACAGTTAGAAACATATTTGAATACACATTTAGGAAATATAGTCTGCGTTGTGCTGCTATGATACCCACTTAAAATTGTTTAGATTAATGACAGTTACATGCCTAATTTATTACTGTAATTATTGTGATAATTTAGAGAAGATAAATGGATATCTATTAGAATTTAATGTAAAAAGCTGTAATTAGTCTGCTTTGGAGAGAGGAGAAAGCCAGTGCACATAACTGAAAATCCATTAAGCCAATTATAATGTTACTGAGCCAGAAAATGTACAGCCATCTAAAATACACCCATGACTTTTGCATAACTGTACCCTAAGCATGTAAACCCATCTGTCAGATTCCTTCATTAATTTAATAAACATATCAAGGCAAAAATTAATTAATGCACATAGTTCAGACTGAGAGTTAGGGTGGGGAGATGGGGGAGAATAAAATTTTGTTGCCATTGAGCAATTATCATGTAAATAAAACAACAGCAAATGCATTGGAAGGGACTTGCAGTAGAGGAGGGTACACTGCTAATCATGGCTTAGGCTTTCTTAGGTATTCCCAGAAGTGTTAAAAGCTGTCTTGGTGCAATTAAAAAAATAATATTTAAAAAAGAGAGAGAGAGAAGACAGCAATTGCTATCACCTATTTACTGTCAAATTAATTCAGCTGCTTCTGAGATGCCATCTGTATCAGGAGAGCGAGGGTGTCACTAGCTTTACGATCCATCAGGAGAAGTGAGAGCACTGTTCTGTTTGATGGCTCTGATAATGGAAAGAAGCTAAGCAATTGCAACAGATACATCATAGATTTTCTCATAATTACCTGACCTGTTACACTGTGTCACTCTGCCGCCAAACACACTGTTTTTATGTCAGAAGCTGTATGGGCATTCTTTACTTTGATCATTCTGTATTCTGCAGATGTCAGCATTACTGTATTTTAATTGACTCTGGGGTAGCATTAAAAAGCACCTTCCATTTCAGTTGCTAGACCTGATGAGACTGACAACCTGGCATTTATGAACATTAGGCCTTCATGGTAACTGTGTCAGGAACCGTGTTTTTCCTAAATCCCCTAGGTACAAATAGCAAACTGATGTTGGTAAACCAGTTGAAAAAACCCCAGTGTCTATGCAAAGAGAACCTCTGACATTCTCTATCCATAAAGATGGCAAAACTTTTCATTAAATTAAACTCTTGTGTCAAAAGTGCATGTTATGTCCCAATGTGCAATTAAGAATTGACCAATGTGATGAAAGAGGGCTAGAGCTGGTGAGGACTGAAATTGTGGCAAAAAGTGTTGGTAACCTCAAAACAAGAATTTCTTGACAACTTCTTTATTCCCAGTATACCCTGTTAGCCAGGATCATGTTTTCCTCCTCCTGCAGGAAGAGACAGGTAGTTCTTTCAGTACCTAGTTTTCTTTGCAACACGCAGTGTAATCCACAGAAATGACAGATAAAATGGCAGAAATTTTACAGGCAGGTGAACGGAACTATTGGTTTTTAGAAATACTCTTGGTTGAGTAAAAGTAAACTTGACTGCAGGTGAATTGTCCATATTTCCCACCAGGCTTTCTCCAACAATTTCTTTCCTAAGAAATCCAGAAGCTCTACAGGTACTATCAAGGTGTTGATCTTGCTGCTTGACTTACTGTCAGCAGCTACCAATAACAACAAGAGAAGTGAAACTCAGAGCTTCAGTGTTCAGTTCTTGTCTCCTTCACTGCTGCTGCTTTAATAAACATTGAACAATATTTTGTGAAACACGTCTTGCTTCACTGCTAATGAACAAGGACAGCATGCCTTACCCAAGCCCGTCACTCCCATGGGCAGGGATGCTCCCCTCATTCCTCCTCAGGTTCTGATGAACTTGGATGCAAATTATACTTACTGTAAGGCCCTGCCATTCAGATACCAATAGACTTGGTGGTTGTTCCTCTTCAGGTCCCAGCAGAATCACTATACTGCTGATAAACTATGTCACAATACTGATGAGCTGTGGTAAATACATCTGACATTAAAAAGTTTCATGTTGTGCATATGTCTGTGGATCAGTCATGTGCAACACCAAGTGGTGTGAGGCACCTAACTGGCACATTTATTTTGAGTGTTGTAGTCACAGGGGTCCTAGAATAAATCTGTAAAGTAGAAGTCTAAAGTAGTCATTTAGTAGTCATCTAGGAGTCTAGATTAGCATGGACTGCAACTTTTCTGTAAGTAGCTCTTACTAGTTACATAACTAGCATATGGTGGTTTATGCTTTTGGCACTTGCTTTCTGGGTAGTTTTGGAAATGGTGTTTATAAACTGCTGACTGTCAGTGAACTGTACAACTGGTCTAGAGGGCTGACTTTAATATAGCAATAAGGAACGCATCATTATCAAGCTAATAACACCCTCCAAATTTCACAACAAATCAAATCTCTATTTGCATTGTATATCTGTAATTGTATCTTTGGCCCATTGCTGCAAAATGAACTGGGATCAGTTTCATGACCTAGATATCAGAACTAGCAAACAACAGAAGACAAGCTGTCTATTCGGTACTGTAATACCAAAGGATATTGCCATCCCACACTGTAAAGGTAGAGAGGTTATTTTACAAGTGGAGTGAAGCTGTAATTGGGGTCTTCTACCCATTTTGCAACCCACAGTTTGGAAAGAATGGTAGAAACTTGAAACATACATAAGAGTTACAGAAATGTTTAAAGACATAAAGTGTCCTCTTTAAGAAGCGAAGAGAAAGAAGTGAAGTTTTTAGACAAATAAGGCTGAGAGATTAACTACAAAGTATAAGAGCATCTATAAGAAAAATATAGCACCTTCTACCAGACTCAACACTCTTACAATAACTCTTACAATACAATGGCTGGTATTTGAAGGCACGAATATTATGGTATGTTTTTATAACAGTAATTGTGATTAACCACTAGAACAACCCAAGAAATTATCAATAGGTCACCTTTATCTTCCTAAAAAGCAGATTTTTGATTTGTGAATAACTGTGTTTAACATGTTTATCTCTGTAGCAGTGTAGGTGCTCAGCTGATCCTTTCCAGCCTTAAATTCTGACTTTTCTCCTTCTCTCCTGCCCAAACCCAACCTCCATGCTGCAAAACATGTGCAGAAACCCTGGTGGAATCATTTACTAGGCTCTCCCTTAGACTCACAGATACCTAATTGAACATCTTGGAGTTCCTTGCTTATAGTGATAAGTCATTCTAACCCTTGTGTTTAAAAGCCAAAGAGAGTCTATTTCAAGGAACATATTTCAGTTCACAGTCAGTTACAATATTTCACATAAAATCTATAAGAATGTCTGGAATAGGTCAGACCAGCTAGTTATCTATCCTGTCTCTGTCAGTGAATGATATCAGCTATCTGGGGAAGAAGATGAAAATCAGAACACATGTAATGATGCTTCCTCCCCAGTACAGATTTACAGAAAACAGCTGACTGAAGTTTGAGATGTTCCTGAGCAAGAACTAGTATTTTTGTACTGAAAGGTCTTGCACAATTTTTTTCCTTCAGCAGCTATTTGAAACCTGTGTGTGCTTTCATGCTATTTTCCGCACTATCTGTGACAAGAAACTACAAAATTAGAAATTACCCATATTTTCCTTTTGAAATTCTCAGCAGCATGTTGGTGTGGCTTAGTCCCTATATTGGAAGAGACAGTGAACTGCTCCTAACAGACTTTTCTTTCAGAACTTTTCAGATCTCCATCACTGTTTTACTTACAGATTTTTTTCCAGATAGAGATGATATTTGAATATAAAGTATCTAGTCCCTTTCCGTGATGACAAAGGATATCCCTGTGGTTTTCCTCGTGCTGTAACTGGTACAAAGAGAACTCTAATGATAGTGAGGCTTCCCCACACATCCTATGGGGAACTATTCTGAATTTTCACAGAGCTCATCCCGGGGAGCTGCCTTATGTGATAGAAGGGAAAGCAGACACTTGCTGCAGTCCTTGTGATGACTTTCTACTGTTGATTACCCCAGATTAAGAGAAGATGATTAAAAGCAGAAGAAACCAAGACTAAATGATCAGATGAGGCTCTGCCAGTTGTTTAATTTCCATCACAACCGAGCCAAAGTCTTTCAAACAGAGTATTTGCAGAATAGATATTTAGATGAATTCTAGTACTAGCTTTACATATGTTAGCCTTACAAAGTGATTCAGAGAAAGTTGGTGGGTTTTAATTGTCTAGGTTTCTTTCCTCTCTACCAGAGAAAATAGTAATTTAACTTTCTCACTTCCTTTCTGTAATGTCTTAAAAGTCACTCTTGCATATTTGAAAAAATACAATACATAGAAAAAATATATCCTATTATTAGAATGGTTCTGCCCATAAATTAATACAAGATTTTGCCACCTAGGACTGCCAATTCCAAGATCTTGAAGCAGGCATGCAAAGCTAATTGAGAACAATTCTGAGAGAAAGATGGATCCCAAGGTATTTGAAACCCTGAGGTAACAAGCTGGCTTGAAAATCTAGTGGGAGGGGAAAAGTAATTAGATGTTCCAAGCAAATTGCCCCAGATTTATTGATATTGATTTAAAATCCAGATAATCCTCTGTATGATTTCCAAAGGAACAGAGCAACAGTCTTAGTAGAAAAAAAATACAAAAAAGCAGCACTAGTCACTTATTAGACCAACTGTACACACCCAACCACTGTGATACTTTCATCTGGCAAAATTATAAAGCCAGCTTCATAGAGAAGAAACGTTTTTCCCTTTTCACACTTTTATCAAAAGCAAGAAACAAAAAAACTTTATAAAAAAACAATAAATAAGAAATAACAAAATAACTTCTTATCTGCCCCTGATAGGGAAAGCATCCCAAATGTGTGCCTCGTTATTGAAATCTTTCAGCTGATCCATGTTGTACATCTACTTATTAACTTTTTTAACTAACTTTTCTTAGAACAAGACAAAAAGTCAAAGGCAAATCACTCTCACCTAATTCTTTAATATTTTTTATTTTCAAAGGGGTAATAGGTGTTATGAGGGAAACAAATCCCATCTGTTTAGTATCCTTCTGGCACTGACAGTCATGAGGTATTTATTTATTTGGTTATTCCCTGAGTTTTAGAGCACACTGAAATTATGACAGCGGAGCTAAGGAGTGGTTAGGTTTGCCAGAAATCTTATGAATGAATAGATCATCAGATTCTCTCTGTCTCTGCCAAAGGCCAGTACCAGGTTCTTCAAGGTTCTCATTCCAAACTGCTGTTACAAATGATGATAACCAAATATTCTTGTTAAGGGTATGCACATGTAGTCACTTTTTTTGAAATAATTACAAATAACAGCTAGAGCAGAGAATTATGCAGCCAAACTACATTATTCTAGAAAATCTTTGCCTTTCATTGCTTTTGGTTGCACACCTTTCCAGTTTATTGTGCCTCCCTTTAAGTGTCAAGGTCACCAGCGGTGCCTACATTTTTCCCTCCTTTCCTTTTTCTGGGGACAGCAGTAGCACCAAAACACAGTTTGAGAGGGAATGACAGCTTGTAAGAGGCAAGCCACAGGCATCAGGGGTGACCCTGTTGGAGTCACAGATCTATTGACAAACTATCTACAGGAAGTCTCCTTTGTATTAAGTTTATTTCCTAGGTATTTCCTATATGGGGTTAACAACCTGTAGTATTTGGTATAGCAGAAGTGTTTCACTCACTAATTTAATTTTTTTGGGAATCATTTCATTGTTCTGCAGCTGCAGTAAATCACAGATTAGTAACAGCATCATGTGTGGTTTTTCTGGAGGACACATGAGCCATGGGAAGCTGTGAAACAAGGAAATTATGCTTAGATAAAGGAGAAAAACCTGTACATGGTTTTCCATTTTTGTGGTTGACTGACCCTATTGGATTCCATGTTGTCTCAGCATTCAGTGTTGGATTTTTTTTTTTTTTTTTTTTTAAGAAAAAGTTATTTAATGATTTGCCTGGCAAAACATACTTTTATTCTTGGAGGGAGGAAGGGAAAAGTGATTTATTTACATGCTTACACTGAATCATAAGCTCAAGATGTTTTCTGATTATATGATCTACATCTCTACAGCCTCTAGTAAATTGATTCATGTTTTTTCCCATTTCTTTTTTTATTTTGTTATTGAGCAACTTTTGCATTTTCACTGTAGCTTTAAACAGTAAAATCCCTTCAGGTGGGAATATCTCCTTCCTCCTCCTTTTTCTTTCATGCATGATATACCTTACATGGGCTCACAATGAAACTTTCTCAACTCTTTGACTCTTTCCTGTTAGGGAGAGATGCAACTCACTCATGAGTGACTTTATTGTATTACAGTATTTTGAATTTATCATGTTAAGTCTAGTAACAGTCATTGTGAACAGGCCAATGCAGCAATGTTTTTCCTGTAGATCAACAGTAGGATCCTATGAAGTCCCATATAGTGTGGGAGATCAGTAAGGATTGAAAATGGTACTATTTGTATGGATGTTTTGGTTTCCAAAACCCCCTAAGCCATTTGGAAATAACTGCTGTGTGACGCATGCAAGAACTCTATCACGGAGGATGTTGATCTGTTCCATGAAGTTAGCAAAGCTGTAGCTAAAGTGGAATGGAGAAATTTTACAAACAAGATTTAAAATATTATCTACAAAAGAATAGATAGGCAGATTACTCAATAAAATTTGATTGAAAACACATTTTAAAACAGATTTCTGGCTGCAAAAACCCAAAGATCTTTTAAAAAGCTGTGTGACAATATTTTCTGAATCTAAGGCCAGCAATCACTCACGTCAAAGGGGAAACTTGACTGGCTTCAGTAGAGGCTGGAACCTCGAGCTTAGTCTGCAAGAGGAAAAATTCCTCACCTGACTTGTGTGTATTGTGGTTATATAAAAGTGATGAAGAAATCAGCTGCCACACCATTTCAGTGGCAATGTCGCAGAAACACTGCCAATTACTGAGTCACTGATCTAATTTAGAACCAAGGTATTACTGGAGAATAAGATAATAATAAATACTCAAAGTGATGAAGGAAGACAAGGAGTTTCGAGCCAACAAGTCATTCTCTTTTTAGGGAATCTGGAAAACATATCACTCAGTCTGGCAACAAGCAGGCAATTAGCACCACTCATATCTCAGTTAAAGCATGGGCTAAGCAAGCTTAGTTGTCATCTGCACTGGCAGGGCCTAGAAGATTACTCAGATGGATGTGGGTTAGGTGAATACGTCAACCTTCTAGACAGTATGAATGGAAAATCAAGGTTCTGTCTCAGATCTGTGTCGATCTGTGTCAATCAGATCTGTGTCGATCTGTGTCGATCAACAGTGAAACCTTGACTCCAATGGCCACTTCTGTTTGGCTTCTTTGTTTTTCTTTTTCAGGTTTTTTGTGTGCTGCCTCCAGAGAGCAGATGTAGCAGACATCTTCCAAGGAAAAGTCTAGAAGGCTTGCTAAAAATGAGAGAGGCAGTCTGTAAATGCCCTTGTCAAGAAATGGTGAGAAAGGCTGCAGTTGAGCACAGATACTCAAGGAGGGAGGGACAGGGCACGGTATGAGAGGCACAAGGCACAAGGGAAGGATGCACCCTCTCCTGACTCTCACTTTCTGAAGGTTTTGAGGACACTCTCACCTCATGCACTTTCCACAGAGATGTAATACACGTATTTTGATGCAAAAGGATTTCTGATACTAAGAGAAGACTATGAGACTTCTTTAATAGAGATGAATCTCTGAATTCTCAGGGAATGTGGGACATGACTTGCACATCCCTAGTAACTCTTGCAACTAATGAGCATCTAGAGATTTTGTTTTGCGTTTCAGAAAGAATCATTTAATTAAACAATTGAAAAGGCCTTTACATAACAGGATTTTTCCTCTGATAAAATAATTTAACTGCTCATTTTTATCAAAGGAATAGAAGTAAATGCATAATTGCTAATTGTTTTGATAAGAATAGTAGACTGAATTATTGGGAGAAAAAGAGGATGGAAATATGCAGGGTTGAAATACGTATTCTTAATGAAAATAAAAGATTCTCCTTAAGGATTAAAAATAAAAGTATAAAAGCCCATATTCACCAGAATGAAGACATGTATAAAGCCAATCACAGAAATGAGAATCAAGGAATCAGTGAGGTAGTTGGTAATGTTGATCTCAAACAGAGAAACAGATAGAACAATACAGAAGTAATATGTACTTTTGGATTAAGAAAGCATAATATGCTGCAAAAGAGAAAGCTGTATTATCAGAAATACATCTGAAGAAGTTGAGAGTCAAGTAGGGCACCATTTGCCCATGACCACTCGTCTGAATGACTACGTTCCCTAAAAAACAATGTTTTTTTCCCTTTTCTCGATTTTATTTACTGCACATTCACAGCCTTCATTATGACCTGTGCAGGAACACTTCTGATATGTGTTTTGATACTCATGCATTTTTCTTGATAGAAGACTACGAATTAGACCATGGTCCAAAGTCTTAGCTCTGCTGAAGCCAGTGGCAAAAACACCTAGCTTCTGGCTGATTTACTTACTGTCTCAACCACATCTATGTTACAAGACCTAATCCTTTTCCAAACTGCTTTAAAACAGACTTCTCTCAGACTGAAGAAGTAAAAAAAATATTGTCTTGCATATAATACTAAATCTGTCATTTTTCTGCTTACTTCTCAACTGTAAGTGTCTGCACGTATTTATTCTTTAACCAGAGGTATAAAATTTATCAATATTACTGCTTCTGGTGATCTTGTAGGTTACACCATCTGCCAAATTACTTAAATATATTAAAGAGATCTCCTTGAAAAGAAAATAATCTAATTATAGCATATATTCAGTAATATGAATAAAGAAAAATAATGTACAAGATTAAAGCAGTGAGAGTTCATTCTGCAGCCGAATGAGGTACTGGCACATTTTCCTTGTAAAATCTGGAATGCTTGGTATATGTTACTGAGATTTATGAATGACAGGCACGACCAAAGTCTGTCATGTACTCCTCTTCCATTATAGCCACCAAATGGCTATGTCATGGAGCATCAAAGCCCTTCAAATGTGTGCTTTTCTTCGCTGTTCTTAGGTTAGGCTCTGTGTGGATTCAACTCTGATGATAAGCCCTTGAAACTGTACAGGCATTTTGATCACAGAAAAGCAAAATGCTGTCTATAAATCTAAACTGCAGTGAACTAGATCCTCCATAACGTTCATGAACTAGGTAAGTGTTTCAAAGGCTGTCTAACTCTACTTCAACATCAATTGCCAAACTCCATCTAAGAAGTTTTTACATAGGAAAAGAGAGCAAATATTTTAAACTCCTCTCCTTTTTTTTTTTTTTCTCCATTTTTTTCCTCACAAAAGAATGCCAGAATGCCCATTTTTTAATAATAATGAATGACTAGTCCCAATTGAAGCTCTCCTTTCAATCAAGGCCACAGGCTAAAAACCTAAAAGACAATGGTAGAGAGAGCCTCCTGGGATCTTGGACTGCTGCATTATTCCATCTCTGATATGCAAACCTAAGACATAACAAGAGTTAAAAAGGCTGTGTCAGGAATATCAACTCTGACATTTCTCTTTGTCACTAATTTTGTACAGTTATGTTACTGAACTTCACATAAGCAGTTCATTTATACCTTGGAAAAAGAGGGAAGGAAAAAAACAAATATCAAGTGTAACAATAACTTAGGAGGCAGCAGTGTAACAATAACTTAGGAGGCAGCAAATTTTGTATCAACAATTCTGCCATTGTTTAAGGGCATAGATGTGTTTCAATGTTTTATAGAAAGCTTGTATACATGAGTCTTTAAAAACTAGGCATGGCACTGTACATGTATAGATAGATTTCTCTAGCTTCAGCTTTTCTCTGATGGCCATTTTTTCAGTACGTAAGTGCCTTGCAACAAATTGTACTGTATTCATACAAGCACAGATTCATTTGATTCCTCCTTCGCAGGGTTTCCTTGCATGTGCATGCATCTGCACACAGAACATATACACAATATATATGTATAACAGCATATATTTTGTATAATTTTTACTGAGAAAATTTATTAAGATTTAATAACCAAACATCCTTGTTCTGTCAGGTTTTATTTAAATTTAATAAGAAAAAAGGTCTATACATTTGTATTTTGCCCACTGTTGTATCTGTGTCTGTAGATTGATAACATTTAAGAACATAGCTTCAGGTTCTAGTTTAATTTCATTTTTTCCTTTAAACTCAGTCCCTGAATGATTACTGGAAAAACACATGTTTATTTTCCAATATTTGTCAAACACTGGATTAAACACTGTGTGAACAGAAAGGTGCTGAAAAAAAATTGTCAGGTGAGACCCAGTACAAGGGCCACCCCGTCACACCTTTGACCCTGTGCATGCAGCTGGCATCACACAGATGCTTGGAGACATGGCAAATGTCCTGGCCCAGATTCCATCTGCTGTAAAAAACACCCAGGCACAAAGGGGAGCCCAGCTATGCCTGGTGAAACTGCTGCTGTGCCCTCTGGATGCCAGAGACAATGTGCAAAAGGCAGCACTAAAGCTGCCCATATGCCCTTTGTTTTCACACTATCATAGCTAAGCTGTGCGGCCTTATTTAACAGGACTGACAGCATAACCTACATGGAACAGCTTTTTCCACCAGTTCTGAGCATTGATTGTACTTTATTTATTCGGCACTTGAGCTATCAAAGGGAAAAAGTGCCCGTGGCAAGCTAGGTTGCAGTAACAATCTGTGCATTTTAAACTGTCTGCATCTACTTAGTTACTGTAACTACTCCCAACTGCATGATTAAATACAAATGATGTTTCCATATATTAACTGCAACCTTCTTTCCAATATGTGTTGAACATGATACTTAAAACATAAGATTCTCCAATGGAAAAACATTTATGGGAATAATTTCCCAAACGTGTATGATTATCACTTGCAAGGGTGTACACACCAGTTAAAATCCACAGTATGATGAGAAATCATTTCCAATCTATTGAGAATGGAAACAGAATTAAAACTCTGCTTCTGCACAAAGAAATCTCTCATATAAGTCATCTCACCTCTTTTTCACTCAGACATTAATATAGTGCTTGAATTTCTACATTCTGCACCCAATTTATGTATATTACCTATTTTACTATATTAATATGTACTACTGTTTTAGGCAGTGGATTTTACATTTGAAATTACCTTAGATTCCTGTTTTATTAAAAAAAAACCAGACAATAACCCCAACAAGTGCCCCCCAACCAAATCAAACCACAAACCATGAAAGGAAAACATTAATCAATGAACAGCTGATTCTTAGTGGAGTGGTAGTGTTAATGTATTTTGAACAGAAGAACAAGTAAGCCACTGAGGTAAATTAAAAATGGGATAATACCTCCCTCTTCTAAGAACACTTATTTAGTAAGCAAGGGAAATTCAATAGTTCTATTTAATCAGAACTTTCATAACTCAGATGATAGGGCATGTAAAAATAGTTAGTAAAACAAAACAAGCAACAGAAATCTATTGCTCAGAAGATGAAGAAAGAAAGAGGGAGGGAAAACACGAAGTGCAGGACTTATTCAAGTTCTGAGCTCTAAAACTGATTCCTGAGTGACTGTAGGTGTTATTTGGAACTACTGCCCGTTAGATTTCCTACTTTTGACTGTAGTTCATATATTAAGCTCTTTTTTTGTGTGTTTTATTCACAGTCTGTTTAACCAAAGAATGAGCAGTATGAGAGACCCTGGCATGAGAATGGCAAACATACTGCCAGGATGCAGAAAGAGATGTGTCTCCAGTAGAGCAGGAGCTGCTGGCTTTTCACATGACATCGGGATCAGCTAAATCTGCAGTCATGTGTACTCCACTACCCCATTCAAAAAGAGACTCACAGAGTAGCAGGTGCAGAGGGGACTCTGTTGGTGATGGGAGGAACAGTGTTCAGATAAAAACTGCTGGTGGTCTGAAGGAGGACCAGCATGCTGTCAGCTTCTGGAGCCTACTCTGATAACTGGGCATTGCTGAAGACAGTTGCTGAAATCTCCCTCTACATGGTTTAGGAAGATTATCCTTCAGTGCCTGTGCTCCACTCATGAGATGCAAAGCACTGAGGATATCTCTCCAAATTTGTTCTTCTGGCAAGTAGAAGGTGTGGGGGTGTCTTTTATGTCATGGTTAGTGCACTAACAGGGAAGAGACAGTGTATCAGTTTTTATTCCAGAATAAAAATAATAATACTAACAATAACAACAACAACAATAATAATTATAATAGTAATAATTTTAAAAATCCTCCTGGGCACCACTGAAATAAGGAAAAAAGTGCTGGTGCTTGAAATTTCTTGCCAATGTTTATGGCACAGAGGACTGAAAGTAGTACTGATTTCTCCTTTCAGGCTGCACTTATGAAGCAGAGCTGTAGAGAATTTCAACTTTTCTCTCTTCTGACAGATACTATTGATCTCACCTCCTACTGGTACTTCTTTTAGCCCACAGTGAACAAGTATCTATCAATGCATCCCATGCAAATGCAACTGCTTGCATGTGGCTCATCAACTGGGAGGATTGTTTGGTCAAAACAAAAAATGTATTTCTCCTAAAGGAAAAAGCGTATTTTGTATGGTATCAGGGTTAGAGGTGTTATCTCACTCTTGCAAAAGATGAAGCAGGAGAGAATTACTTATCCTTCCCGCTTCTCCTTCCCTTCTATGGAGAAGAATCTCCTCCACATAAAGTGTGCCCTAAAAGAGGCTGGACCAGTACAAGCCCTCAAAAGAAAATGACCAGTGAAAAATAGTAAGTCCATATGGTGGAAGAGCCTTTAAAAAATGTGTGCATAGTGTCAAGTTTTTATGTTTTAAAGTCACT
Organism: Cettia cetti; assembly: GCA_013401135.1. Classification (NCBI taxonomy): domain Eukaryota; kingdom Metazoa; phylum Chordata; class Aves; order Passeriformes; family Sylviidae; genus Cettia; species Cettia cetti. The sequence continues at coordinate 7,284 of VZUI01026487.1, read as the reverse complement.
GCTGTTACAAAAGATGAGGAGAACTTTTTATTAGTAATTAAAACATTCCTTGAGCAAACCTGAAACAAAATGGACTCACAAAGAAATAAAAAACCTGATATAACTGCCATCTAGCATAGTTTTATCTACTAAAATCTAAGTAGGCTGTTTTACATTACCTTATATTATTTCTTCTAAGGTGTGCATGATTCTGAGATGTAGACCAGATTGAACATGTCCAAGTCTGCAATTTCTGTTTATTTTTGTTTATTGCTTTTTTTTTTCCCTTTTCTTTCCTGGCTGAACAACAAATATTACACCTAGCATTTCAAGTTTAAAGAGTACAAGCTGTTGTAATGATCACTGCATTTAGAGAAAAACATTGAATCTGACAGATTTGTGTAAGAAACGAGATTTGTAGTTAAGTGTTTTGTGTTTATCTTTGTGCTTACAATATCAGTAATATATTTTGCTTGAGTTGCAAAAATATAGCCTTTTTGGATTCAGTTGTTAATGAAAACAGAGTATTATACCATGAAAGGTGACCTATTGAAGGCAAAGTGCTAATAAGTTGCAGATTGTTCAACATGACCTAAACCCTTTTTTTATTGAAAATGAGATCTACAAAGGTACTTTGTAACATGTTTCATAAGGTCTTAATTTTGCTCAGCACTAACAGGGCCATTAAATATACTTAGAATCTGGATTACAAGAAAATAAGGATATTTGTCTTCTCTTTTACTTTTTTCTGAAAGTAAAAATGCATGCCTTGCATTCTGCTTTAAGATGTTTTCTAGAGAAACAAAAGAAACTTGCTAAAACCTCCTCTCTGGGGGAAGACTTACAGATAAAAAGGCAAGGCCAGTGGGGCAGAGGATGAGTTGTGGAACTGACTTCCTTTTTTACCATTAATTATGGTTGATTGTGCAATTCACAAGAGGCCTAAATGGGCTCTCTCCTAATGCAGATATGTGGCTGGCTATGCAGCAGCCACAAAATCTTTCACCCACCATTCCCTGCCTAGAAAGAAAAGCAGTTGCATTTCACAGTTTCACCGATGTCCCAAATGGGCCCACGGCAGGCAGTAGACCTGCTGTCAGTTCTGCTCATTAGGGTTTCTGCTGTTGTGCCATTGTGAATTTGCAGGCCCACCCCCCCAACCCTCAATTCACTTCTTAGACTCACCTACTGGTGCTGGTCCCACATCTGAACTAATATGCCACTTTAGTTGTTTAAGAGCTCATAGTGTTGAGTGTTGGGGTGCCTCAGCTTAGAGATGTCCCACGAAAATAAATCAGTCTGCTTTATTAGAAATTTTTGCACAGAATCACACTCTGTCCCAGTTTACAGCTGTACCTGTTCAGAGAATGCCCACCTGCTCAGACAGCACCCTACTAAGGATCCTCCAATACCTCATAACAAAGCAAAGGCTGGGTATTGTTCCCTAGATATACAATCTGTTAGGATCCATCACCTCAATCACATTTACCTGCAAGAAGGAAAATTAGGTTGAAATCTGTGAGGGCAGTAAATGACTATTAGAAATCTCTGAGGGCACCTTCCTCGATGTTCACATCTTTTCTGCTGCCATCTTTCCCGCTTCACTTCTTTTCTGTGAAGACCAACCGGAAGGCCAAATGAGCTAAGAGAAGAGGACAATGTTTTATTTGGAACCACTCTTGTCAGCAGCCGTCTTTCTGACCTCAAGCACATCTCTCAGGGCACCAACACCTGAGCAGGGGTGGGTGCAGCCCTCAGTATCCTCAGGGCATGTTTTACTCTTTGGAATTTAGCCAGTCATGCATGGTACCGACACTCTCCTACATAACATCTTGGGAGAACCCCGCATTGTTGAGAAAAATTCTGAGCAAGATATGATAGTCCACCTGTCTGTCCTTTTTCTTTAATATTCATAACTCCATGAGGGTAGTTCATTTGAGATTTAGTGATTTTGCACTCAGGGAGAGCTGGAAACTGAGGATTCAGATCTTCTCCACAAGAATCCTTGTGGAGTCTCTGGGTATTTATGGACTCTTATTCTACTAATTAATTAATATCCCACATGTAATTCATTTATAAACGTAGCATAAAAATTATTCTTTTACCAGTTTTGAGGTTACTTGAAGTTTATATTTAGATTGCAAAGGAAGATGCAGGAAAATCATCAGTGGGTACTGTCTTCACATAACAACAGAATCATAACTCCAGTTCCCCACTTGTAAAGCTATCAGTAGCACAATGTGGGGCTGTTTGTTCATGCTTTCCTCATCCCAACAAGCAGGAGAAAAGGTGGAAGCTGCCTCATGCAGCTTTCTTGGACCTGGTATCAAGTATTCTGAAATCCTGGTCCCAATGGGTTTCTACTCCCCTTTCCTGATGTGTTTTGGTATCCCTGGCACTGGGATCTCATTTTTGCAATGGAAGCAGCTGATGAGACAAAGATCGGAGTTATTTGAAACCTGTCATATATTCTGGGATGGTTATACTCCTTCGTGGGATAAAAGTGGCCAAACCCTATGCCCTGACAGGGCCAGGATGATATGGAGGTGTCCCAGAAACACGTTGTCATGGAAGACATTGTCATCACACAAACTCCTGTTGCAAAACCAGTACTTACCTTCTCCTCAGCCTGAGACTGGCACCTGCTCATCAGCACAGCTGACACAAAGTTTGGTCAGCACAATTCCATCCCCACTACAGCACAAGAACAACTGTGTGCATGGTGATTTGCTCACTCCAGGAAAGATGTGCAGCAGAGCAGGGATTTAAGGCAGCTCTATTGACTGTCAGGCCTCTGCTTTAACCTCTAGAGCACACTCCATAAATGTTTGAATATTTAATAAAATCTTCTGGGTGTCTGCTTCCTGCAACACTAACTGTTTTAAAGTATTCATGGGTTATTTGTTTATGACTATTAAACAAATCTATTAAACACTCTGCATTATTTTTAGTTAAATTTTGTGGTTTTTTCCCCTTTCACTTTAATAATTGATATTGTTTTGGATACATAAATATGTCCTAAGAGTATTTGTCATTTCCCAATGTTTACAGTGGGGATATTTTTTTCTATAAAACTGGGGGATTTTTCTTCCATGTAGAGTATGCTTTTCTGTTGCATGCACATTTCAGAAACAGTCACAGACATTGCATCTGGCAAAGGCATGTGAATTTGCAGGAATTGCAGTTAATGCTGTTTGGAAAACCTCATGCTTTAATTTCTTACTCATCATGTGGTTGCAGAGAACAAGGACACCCTTGTATAAAATATTACAGAATTCTGTTAAGTGATGGATAAAAATTTTCTGGCATGCTCCTATCTATTTTAAGAGCTTCTGAATTAGGACTTTATGTCTAACATACTGAGAATAGATAGGATGGTGCAAAGGAGAAAAAAAGAGGAGATAAGAATCACTTAGATAAGGGCTTATTGCATCAAACTCAGAAATTAAACTGGTTGTAATGAACTGCATACTTTGTGTAAAGAGTGGGTGGAAATCCTGAGATGCTTTCTAAATTGTGCAGATAGAAGTAGTCAGGAAAGTCAAGAAAGCGCTGAAACACTCCTACTCTAAATTGTTAATAAGTTCTGGATGTCATTTTTTATGCTTATCTTCAAGAAAAAGAATAAATAAAACAGATAAAAAGACACTGATTCTGCTCTAGAATGAGAATTTTTATTTTAAAAAAAATCCTAAATTCACTGGAATCATCTTAGCATGGAGCTGGTGAAAATAGTGTGGATTCACTGAGGAAATGCTTCTTATAGGCAATTGCCATTACATATGGTCAGAGATGCAAAATCTTGCATTACTTTTCCTCCTTCCCCTGGAAAAGAAAAAAGTACCATCTCCTTCTTATCTCTCTCCTGAAAATGATTCTTCAGTCCCTTGTGATAGAACTGCTCCCGGACACAAAAACACAATGAGAAACAAAAATGCATCAGGTCACATCTACCAACTGATGAGCAAGTAATGCCTGTTGCTAGCATGCAGGTTAGTTTAAACTCCATGGAAGACAGTGGACAGTGCACCATCTTGGCAGAAAATCTTCCTCCTCCTACTCTTCCATCTCTTTGCATTTGAATTGAAATTTTCTGACTGTGGTCAATGACCCATATAAGCAATGATTTGTGCCACAAGATCATTATTTACCTGGTCAGGCTCACCAGGTGGCTGTGATATGTGCAATCCGTTAGTCCCATTGGCTTTTGGAGAAATGTTGTCTTGCTGCCAGTGGTAAAGAGGACAACTGCAGGGCAGTCTTGCTCAGGAAAAGTGCAAGGAAGAAAAAATAATAAAAAAAATTGGCTCCCAAAAGACCAGGAAGGGTGGGAAGCTTTTGGTTTGCATTCCTTTGATGTTGATTGACCCTGCGTGGCAGGCAAACCTGAGTCTGCTGGGATGCCTGGGGCTAGATCCCAAGAGAAAATTCTAGTTTCTTTGGATGAGACCCTTCACTCCACCTGACATTAGTGTCATCTTGCTCTGCCCTTGTTTCTGTGGCAGAGGAGTGAGAAAGAAACAGCTGGTGACAGTGGAGATTCAACTATTAGACACGCAGATAACTTCTTGTGATGGCACAGTACCTGGCCTCTGCACACAAAGGGACAAGACTTCACAAGGTGCCACTACAATTTAACACTTGTCTATGATGTGTTCTAAACTGGAAACAGGAGAAAATGTATGGATATGGAAGAATACTCAGAATAATGCAACACACAAATTGGATGTGTGTAATGTGCAGTGAGTCTGAAAAGGCCAAGAAAGAAAGAAAAAAAAAAACTGCATTAAAAAATAAAGGTAAATTAGACCACCATTTGATTTCCTTGAGAAATGTTAAGTAAGGGAATGAAAATTACATGTGCTTTTACACATCAGTACTGGAAAATGAGCCAGAAGATAAATTTCTGGAGACCGTAGACAGCTACATCCTGGAACAAAAATCCTCAGAAATCACAAGAAAGGAGGGTCTTTTGGATATAATGTGGAGTGATGTACAGGACAGAATAGTGACTACAGTACTGAATTTCAAGAGATTTGTGTAAACAGTAGAGTAACTGGTCAAAAAAGAACAAATATAAAAGCAACAAACCTCATAAAAGCAGCTTTCCAAAACAAAAGAAGCCTAGGAGCAGCCTGGAGGCTGTTGAAAAATTAAGTGCTAGAAACCAGGTAAAAATTGTATCACCATTCAGAAAGAAAACAAAGCAATCCAGAAAATCCCTTCGAGCCTTAGCTGGAAAGTTGAGAAGAATATCACATAGAAAAGCATGAAAAAAAAAAAAAAAAAAAAAAAAAAAAAAAAGGGAATCTGGCCTAGAAAACAAGAACAGTAAAACCCATACACACAGCAAGCTGAAAGTAAATAAAAAAATCAGGGATATCTAAAAAGAAAGCAAAGAGTATGACAAAGACCTCCCCAAAGGCAGCCATGGCAGGAAAAAGGCCCAGGGGATTAATGAGATCCTGTGGCCACCAAATTATAGAGAGGGGACAGTGGCCAGGGTAAGGTAACTCCCACGTGCTGAAGGGCCTGGCAGGGTGTGTGGAGGCCACGGCCCCATGCTCTGCCTCCAGTTCTGCCCACCAACCACCTCTGCCAGTGCTGGCTGTGTTCAGCAAGGATGTGGGAAAGCAGAAGTACAGTAAAAACTGCAAGCCTGTCTTGGGTAGAGAACAGAATCACTGTCCAAAACCCTAGGAAAACCTCTCAAAAGTGAATGAGTTGGAAAAAAAGGGGGCAGATGAGCTCCTGTACCAAGAAATGCAGGATAATGCATCTCAGGAATTGTAATCTAACCATGTTTGTATGACATTGAAACCTGAGCTGCAACTCAGCTTCAACTACCAAAAAGAGATCTTGGAGTCATCACTGGCTGACTTTCTAAATCTTTGTCTCAAATGACAGTGAAATATGCAACAGGAAGTAATACTGGGTACTATCAAGCCAAAACATCAGAAAGGCACTATCAGTGAGAACAAGGCAGACTTTTTGCCACTATATTAAGCAACAAGGTGTCAAACTTCTGCTGTGTGTGTCTGCTTCTTGTGTGCAGTCCCAGCTCTGTGATTCAGGAAGGATTTAGTGGAGTTGGAGGTGATACTGGAGAGGAGCAATAAAAAGGATCCAGGGGATTAGGTCATTGGCTTCCAAAAGGATACAAAGTTTTGGGACCCATCATTTTGAACAGGAAGAATAAACATGACTATCAGGAGGGTGCCATGTAAGCTGAATGCAAAGCTGTTGTTGACTGTGCCCTTGAAGCTGATGAAGCAAAAAGCTGACTGCTTTTACTGAATGCATATGAACTCCTGTAACTTGTTCTGACAGTGAGGGCAAAGGCGAGCAGTACAAGCAGCCTGAGAAAGGGAAAAGTTTGGGGTCAACAATCTATAAAGAGACACCAGGAGAACTAGACAGGAAAATATGTCTAACATCCCAAACCCAGCAATTGCAGAAACTGGTGCAGTGTGAAGAAAATGGTCTGGCATGATCTATGTTCATGTGTTAAATTCCCAGTCACTGTTTCTGCAGACAGAAAGCTGGACTGGGTGGACCACCAGTTCTATTCTATTGGGAATATCTTCTCTTACATTTTCCTATAATGGCAGAATTGAAGTGGGGGAAATCTATAATTCCAGAGAGCACCAAGGAATATTCATGTCTGTATTCATCTTTGTACCTAGCCTCAAATCCCATCTGTATTGAAATTGCTGAAAGAAATGGTTATGTGCCTGTTGATTGTAACTATCCCAGTGACAGCAGCAGCTCATGCCAAAAAGAAATTAAACTACAAATCACCCAGCCTCTAGCCCAAAATTATTTAGATTTCTTCTATCAGTTGACAGAAAGGTGGTGTCATTGAAATGGAAACAAACAAAACACCTTACGCTAGCAGAAATGTGCTTAGTGGTCAAAAATACCTGGAGGGTGAGCTCAGGCCCTTGAATTTGAGGTCAACTTGTGAATTTTTCAGCTTCTGAGCTACCTTCTTGTAGAAAGAAGAGATTTTCTCTGCTACTTTTATAGCTATTCCTAATTAGCTGCTGTTCCAGCCCTCATGCCTTTACTAGCATTTGCTAAACTCTGTAGCTATTTGTTCAGCTTTCTTCCATTTCCCCCTTGACCACATCCAAATTTTTTTCTTTACTTCTTTGCTTCTGTGTACTGCAGTCAGAGGCAACATACTGATCTGCCAGACCAGGGCAGCTCAGACCACTGCTCTAACATCTTCTTGAATGAAATGTGAAAGTCACTCCACGTTGCCAGTTCCTCCCTTCCCTTCCCTTCCCTTCCCTTCCCTTC
>VZUI01026477.1:36014-71383 GCA_013401135.1 Cettia cetti | reverse complement strand
CTGTTGGAGCCTGCAGTCACAGTCTGGCTGGGTAAAAGCTGCAGTCAGAGCCTGCAAACTGATCCCTGCAGTCAGAGTTCACAGGGAATACCCAGCAGTCAGAGGCTGCAGGGGAAACCTCCAGCAGGAGCTGCTGCAGGCAGAGTCAGGGAATGGTTGGGGTCAGGATGGCTGAGCTGTAAAGAGGAACAAACCAGGGCCCTTTTCATGCTGCGACAAACAAGGAATCTGTGTCTCTGCTCATTTCTACCCTCTAACAAGAGGGATGCTGCAGCGCTTAACTTCATTGCAGTTTAGCAAAACAGGTCAGAACCTTAATGCTGGGCCGTAGTGCAGGAATTTAAGTCATTTTCACAATCAGAGCTTGTGTTGTTTCTCAACAAAAGAAGAAAAATAGCAACAGAAACTCCTGTTAGAATTCACAGTTATTCCGTTACTGCAGTAAATAAAGCCACTTCAGAAGACTTATTACAAGACTAATGTAGCTGATAGAAAGCATTTACATTTCAAATATGGAGAGTAAATAAGATATATTCTAAAGGAACATTCACTTTTTGGAGAACAGTGGGACTTGGGTTGCAGTGATTATCATGTTCTTTTTCTCACTGCATTGCTGGCTAACACAGCTATTCATTGTATGTTGATTTTGGTGAATGAAGTTATATTTAATGATTTCTTTCGTTTGCATGAATTTATGGAGTGCACTTTACCAACGTTCCCAGTTGCACTCTCTATTGGGCAGGGTTTTTTTCAGTGTATTTCATTTGTATGCCAGCATTGCTTACAAACAGTATATCTTGTGCCTTGCTAGTCATTATAGGATTGGTTTTAAGATCCAGCATTTTCATTTCTTTTGGGAGTGTGTTCTTCCCTTTCTTTTCCATTTGGCATAATTATGTGCTCATGATTATTACCTGCATATGTCAGCTAAGCACTTCTTTGCTTGAATGTTAATCTTTGTCAATTCTTCACCCACTAAGTGTGAAGGTAATAGTATTGCTAACTGGTTTCTGTGAGGCTGCATGCAGAAGAACGTTTCACATTAACAGGGTAATTGAAACTGTAGCTAATGTATTGGTCAAAGTTGGTAAGCTTTCTAAAGGCTTCTGGCAGAGAAATCCTGTGGCAATTATCCTAAAGAATAGGCAATGTATGTAGTGAGCTATTCAGACTGGAAATTCAATGCTTTACATGCCATTTGGGGTGCTGATTTCATCATTCTCCCTCTTTTGGACATTGGAAGGACTATTGGTGGATTGAAGTCTCATTCTAACAGAATAAAAGGCACCGTAAATTTGTTTTGTTCTGCAATGAATGGTCCTCGTGATTCAGTGTGTGGGTCATGCTTGCATCCTGTGGACAGACTTTGTTTTTCATGATTTTTATGTGACTAGAGTGAGTTTTAAAGTTTTCAACTCAACAGAGACTACTGAAAATCCTTACATTTCACCTACCTGTTTTTAAATGTAAGGGCTGTGTTTGCTTCTGCATTACTAAGGCTGAATTTGATTTTCTGTATAACATCTGTGTTCCCTCTGTCTCTCTTTTAGCTGTCTACATAAGCCAGTTGTCTGAAATTTTACATGGCTTTGAGTTTTCCCCTGGGGAAGCTGGGGAAAAATGAGAACAAGAGGTACAATCTGTCCATCTTAGAGTTAGCAGCAAAACTCTCACTGTGAAGGCACAAGATCATCCTAGGCTGGGTGCTGATTCCTTTAGACAATTGGACAGATTGGGTAACACGGAGATTGCAAATTGTTTTGATAAATTTTGTACACTAAGCCCACATTCATTACCAGAGTCAGAATCACAAGAGGCAGCAGGATGGAAAAAATCTGGATGTTGCCCTCAACTTCTTCTTTCAAAACAATCCTGAAACCAAGAGAACCTCTGGAATGAAATTGGTGCCTGTTGAAGTGTCCGGTTGTGGGTTTTTATGCCAGACTTCTGCCACTTTATTTGTTAGAATAACTGGAAGGTACAGGCTGGTGGGTAGGGAGAGGAATCTGGGACATGAAGGTAGGGAAGCAGAAGGAGAAAGAGTATAAAATGAACTTGGATGGTTTCCTGCCAAACATAGCTTTTGTTTTGTTTTGAAATTAAGTTTCGAGTTTCTCTAAGCTCTGTCCAGTGAAGTTTTTCAAGTAAAATGCAATATCTTTCCAGAAATATCTTCTGGTAAACTTCAGCGATATACTATGTAATAAATATTCCTCACCAAAGTACTATGAATGTGTTGCAGTATGGTCAGAATACATTATTCCAGTGGTTACTTCTGGGTTTGGACTGCTATAAACTTTATAAATGTAATTTGCCTTGAGGGCATGGAAAAAGGAAGAAATTCAAATGTGTGGTTAATTTCAGCAGCTATGGGTTTCTCCTTAAAACTTCACAGTTTATGCTGTGGATGCTGTATGGATCAGTGCCCAAAGTATCAAAGCATTTTGGCATTCCATGTGTGTGTGGAACTCTGGTGTGATGGAGGAGCCTCAGGGACTGTAGGAGAGCCTGGTCCTTTTTTGGTCAGGGTGGTGTGCAGAATCGTGATACTAATCCAGCTCTTCAACATGGCAACGTGTTTTTTGCTTCATTTCATAAAACAAAGAAGAAGAATCAGGTCAGGTACGTGCAGGCATTTCGCAGTGAGCAATAAACAACATAAAACAGACCCCTGGATGTTGCCAAGAGGAAGGAAAAGCAGCATTATCTGTGCATGGCAGAGAGATACGTGGTGTCAGGTAAGGATGTGCAGGCTTGCCCTTCTCTCTGTACCCTTTCTCCACAGTCTGGACAAAAAAAAGGAGATGGCAGCAGTAGGAACACAGGGAGAACTTTATTGCACTTGGAGTAAGGACCAGATGATGATTTGTCTGCCAACTTGTGCCCCATAGGCAAAAATCAGTATTTGCAGTCAGGTGGCAATAGTCCCAGTGATTAATCCCCTTAAGTCACCAGCCTGACCGTGAATTTGCAGGGTTTTGATCAATATTGATATGCAGTGACAGATTTCTTTGTTTGCTGCAGTTCTTAGCTGGACCTCCAACCAGGTTTTCAGGATTGCCCCTCCCTCTTTCTAAAGATCTGCTTCCAAGACGTCCTTTTAGCAGAGATTGGAACACATGTGCAACAAGTGGCTGTGAGCTGATTTTCAGGATGCTGGATGCAGTACCCACATGAAGGCTGCAGACTCTATCTTTTCTCTGTCAGCCCCTACAAAAGAAATTTATCTTTATGTTGGACTTAACAAAGTTCTTTTGACATGCAATTTCCAAATTTCATTGAGACAACACCTCAGATCTGGGCTGAGGACAGGAGAAATGAAGATTTGGAGTTGTTTTTGCAGTTCTGTTGAAATGTGGTCTTTCACTTCATTGCAGCAGTTTGTCCCTTCAAGGTCAAGAAAGCTTACTGCTTGCTGGTTGTTAGCATATCAACCTGCAGCAGAGCTGAAAGGTAATCTTACAGCTCAACGGGGATTTTACAAGATATTTACAGTATTTTAAGGCTGTTATCAGGAAGAAATATATGTGTTAAAGAGCAAGGTATTCAGAACAAAAATTAGAAAACTACTGTGCTCCTAAACTAGGTGCTATTTAATTTTAACTAGTCTCACAGACTTGCATGAGCTGAAGAAAAAACAGAATGTTGTCTTTATCAAATTCAATACGATTTTTTTTTTTGGAGAGGGGAGGTGGTAATACATAGAGACAATACTCTTGGTAAGGTAACATGAAATTTAAGACTGCAAAGTTCAGAATTTTCTTTCATTTTTCGCTCTTGGTTTTGGCTCTTGCTTTGCATCCCCTTTCCTTCCCACTTAAAGGCATCCTTTTGAACACTTGATTTTATTCCTGGATGCTGCAAAAAAAGCAACTGCCATCAGCTCTGCTGGCAGATCTTGCATTAATAAGGGCATTTTCTGCTTCAGAGCATTCCTGGTGCAGTCAGACACCCAGAAAGTCACAGCCACCCACATGTTCCACTACACACTTGCACAAAAGCTCCAGCAAAAGCTCCCCAGGTAGTGCACACCATTCCTTGCTCTCTGTGGTTGCTAAGTGTATTAATAGCATTAAAAAAATCCTGTAGATATTGAAGATATTACTAAATATTTTGTCCCCTAAGATGAGTTAGAGTGGCATCTAGGAAATCCTGGCAGAGTACTGGAAGTTAAAGCTGGTGCAAAAAAAAAAAGAATGTTTATGGTGTGCACACTCTTGTTTTGCTCCTCTAAATGGCCCAACCTGAGTAGCTGAACATTTTAATTATTTATGTTACATTTACCTTGTATTTAATTTTTCGTGTTATTAATGACCAAAACATTGCACATATTTAAAGAAAATGAATTATCTGGTATCCTTACTTGATGTTTGGTGTAAAATTGTGTATTTTACAGATCTCCAGTGCTGTTAAAAATGCACAGAAGATGAAAATAGTGCTATCACACTATTTTAGAATATATGTACTATATATTATTTTAATATAAGAAATAATTGTTATTTTAGCAATTTATATTATTTCCTTAATAATGGGCAGTGGTATTGTGATAAATTCAGTCACAGCAAGGTTTACTGAAACTGGTTTTTTAGCTCACATGATATGTAACATTCTTTGAAAGAAAAATTAGATATGATATTATTAGTAATGATATATAATCAATGCATATAATATGAAAACCCAATTACTCTATTAAAATCGTATACAATATAGGAGCATTAGAGAAGAGAAGAATAGAACTATGTTTTCACAAGATGAAGGCTGGAAAAGGCAATGTTTGATGTTTGTGCTGAGTTAATTTGAAGGCATCTGGTTACAGGTCTGGCTTTGTAATCATTAATAATCTCTCCCATCACTTAGTCTTTTTATTATTGTTCTCTTTCTTTTTTTTCACATTTGTCAATCATGCTTCTGTAAACTATTTTAAAATTTTAATTCTTTAAAGACAGTCCTTTCTTTTCTGCTTCTTACTTCAAAGTATGTGCTGGAAGAGCACAGAGATTGCAGTGTTGGATTCAGCACTACACAGGGTGCATTTTATTTCCCCCCTTAATTTCTGAGGGACTTCAGCTGACTTTATTAAAATAATAGAGACAGCTAAGATCTACTGCCAGCCCCTCCCCCTTCCTCCAAGTCCAAAGAACTTGCTTTATCACTAAAACGTAGATGGAATGTTTTGGAAAAGGAACTTGAAAGCCTTAGCCATCATCTCTTACCCATTAGAGGTGTAAGGAATTGTTTGATGTGTTTTCAATAGGCAGAGGATGAGGCTGGAAAGGCTGATTTGCCAGCAGATTGGTCAAAACTGCAATAAGCACACAGAAAAAAAACCAGGGGTTTTTTATCAGATAAAATCTCAGACATACATTCAGCAAAGAGTAATCTACAGCAATCTGCTACAGCTAAAGACATGTGAGCTCTTGACAGCCAGTATCACAATCACTCAGAATGTTACCCTGGGAGCTATAAATCCTTCCAAAAGATGCCCAATCTCTCTATGGATCAGCTGGGGAAGAAGGGTCTCTTTTCAGGTTCCCTTTCCAAACAGTTTATGAAAATTCGAGGCTCCAAATGGCAATTCTATATATTTTTAAGCTTTGTCTGGGCTCCTGCCCTAATAGTTATTTTGTGGGTGTTCTGGGTTGTTTTTTTTTTTTAGCTGCCTGTTTCTTAGCTTTGCAGTGAACTGTGCAGTGAGGCAAACAAACCACAATAACAACTCTCTGGTTGTTAGTCATGTCCATCCTGCACCCTTTGCAAACAAAAGGAGTGCACACGTCACTTCCCCAGTTGGGATAATGAGGTTTTTCTGTCAGTGCATTCACCACCAGCCGCCCCTCTGGCTGCTACAGCTGCAGTCTGTGTGGGCTGGCACGCCAAGGCTTTGTCATGAGATCTCTGGTGTGTGGGTCCTGCTTCCAGGAAAATGATGTATAGGTTCTTTTTCCACCCCCCTGTAATTAAATCAGCCCGTGATCGTGATCGAATTATTGGTCTGACTGAAGAAAATCCATCTTCTAGCAGGTTGCTAAAGTGGCAGGAATGATTTTTGTTGTCCTAGGGATTACCCAGGGGGGAAAAAAAAAAATCTGATAGACTTGAGGCAGTGATAAACCGACAAATTAAGTCAGAGCAGGCTTTGGCATAGCCACGGTGCTGCTGGCACCCAAATGGCAATGACACAGTTGGTAGAAGAAAGGTAACTCGTGTAACCATCTTCAGAGAAGGAAGGACTTAGATTAAACTACCTAAAAATAGCTCCAGGAAGTAACCTACAGAAATAGGTTAATTAAATAGTGAATGGGCATTGGGAGAACAGACAGGGACTAATGTGATCATTAAGTTGACTCTGTGCTAAATTTATTCAGTAGTGGAATTCAATTTTTCCCCAAGGTTAAAAAATGATAATTCAGGAGTGCAGAGAGTTGTAGGGCAGCTGACGTCAATCCCCATCCCCTTGCATGCCCCAGCACAAAGCATGTCCCTTTTGGGATGGTAACTCTATATAGATGATAATAATAATAGCACAGTGCACAATTAAAACTGCAGGATTTTCTGATTATTATTGTAATTTTTAAATGGATATATTCTGTGAAGTTTTGCCCTACAACAGTCAGATTACAAAGATGGGTCTGGTGAAACCGACTGTGTCTGTAGCTCGAGACAATGGGAAAATATTTTGGGGAGGAATGTCAACATTTTGGAGCTATTCCCATTTTACCCTGCTCATTGTTAGTTTTTCTGAGGTGTTTTGCTTTAATAGTTGAAGCTGGAAGGTGTTGATGGAAACTTCAGCTGCTGATGTAAGATTAGTGATCTTTATGCCTGTCTTTATAGTTGAACTCATGAATAATAGATCAGGTGAGGAAAATACAGTACTCTCAAGCCTTAGGCAGCCCAACCTGGCCAAACTCAAAGACAAGAGAACAGTGGGAGATAAATAATCATTTTGCCAACTTTTTCTCAGCTTGTTTTTACTGGGATCTTCTGGGTTCGTTTTTTTTCCTGTGGACCAGTCAGCAGCACATCAGCTTCAGCTTTGGTGCATCAGCTAGCTGTGGTTTGCTTGCCTTGCTGTGGGGATGCTGGCCATGGTGTGACTGTGTACTGATCCCACAGCTCCAACTGAAGAACACATCTGTTGGAAGAAAGCTGCCTTTTTGGTCTTTTTATTGGCCACAACCTCTGCAAAGAGGGGGAGAAGGAATAACTGGAGTGTGGTGTCTCTGTAGCACTGATGATACTCAGTGTTGCAGACAGGGTCCAGAAAAGCCTGGAAGAATTGCTTAACACCTTCCAGGGTGGAGAGGGAAAGCTTTTACAGCATGAGGCTTCAGAACCAGAGAGGCAAAAGAGATTCTGCAGGTGAGCTTCAGCCTGCAGAGACATTTTCCTGAAACCTGGCATTTACCCTTGTTTGCTAAAATGCCATGGGCAAAGACAAGAGAGAGCTGATGTACTGGTGGTAACTTGGATGTACTTAGTGAGGAGAGCTGGAAAAAACCAACAACAACAACAACAAAAAAACCCAAACAACCAACTTGTGGATGTGACCAAAACTAGAAATAGACAGTTTGGGCCATAGGGTTTCTCAGAGCAGCTTTGGGGTTGACTATGAGAACTTCTAAGAGTCATCTCTGCAGCAGAAGTCATCGTACTCTGGTGCCATGTCACATTTTAGTCCTTGGCCCATGACTCCTGGGAAATCTGTGATTTCCCTAGGGCAGGAGCTCTGGGGTGAGAGCCAGTCACCAGCTCAACCTTCCAGCCTTGGAAGCCTCCACAGGCAAGGGGCTGAGGAGCTGCCTGAGGCTCTGTGTTTCTGCTTTGTTAGGGCAACAGGTTTTTAATGTGTGAGGTTTTCTGTAAGCTAACGTGATTATGTTAATGCTGTACCTGATTCACGTTGGTAATTTATTATGTCAGGAAAACGACTCTGTGAAACCCCAGCCTTGAGCTGTGCTATGAGGGCAGGCTGGAAAAGCTGCTCAGAGAGCTTTTATGTATTTCTAAACTACATAAATTCAGAAAAGTCTTACAGGTGGAGCACACAAGGCTATTTCTGCACAAAGTTTGATCAGCAAAGTGCAGCTAGCGTGGGAAACTTCCAAAAAGATATTAGAGGTCTTTTCCAGAAAGGAAGAAAATCTGCAAGCATCTGTTTGATAAAATGTAATCCAGCTGGGGTAATTAGGTCCCAGCAGGATGACTTCTGGTTTTATTTGTCTCCAACCAAAGGTTGATTTACAGCAAGATGTCATCGCTTTGGGAAGGAAAATGAAATATTTAATAAAAATCAGGGTAACAAAAACAAAAGCAAGTTAATTTGGAATTTAGGATTGTACCAAAATGTAAATTAATTCTAAAATTTCTCACCTCTTTATTTGGGTAAGACGAAAAGATTTTTTTCCTTTTGTTTGTTTGGGGTTGCTTGGTTGGGTTGGTTTGGTTTCTTTTAAGTGACTGAATGTTTTCTTTGATGCTCTGTAACTAGACATTGTCTGTCCAAAGGCACTTCTCACTGTGAGGGCTGCTTGCATTGCACTGTTATTATAGGAAGGCAGATGAGGTAGCCAGTGTTTTTTAATGAGCAGCTGATGGACACCATTTTACTACTAAAAAATCCCAGGAAAATTGCAGAGATTTGGAGACACTGTGGAAGATGTCTGATCAGCTAGTTCACTGATGTTTGAAGTCCCCAGAAATAGCAGAATTCCGGTCTATGCTGCTCAGGCTGCTGCTTAAGATGCAGTGGGACATCTCAAAGTGAGACTTCACACCTCTGGAAAAGAAATCCTTGAGGTGGTAATGTGAGTAAAGAGCTTAAATGTGTGTGTGGAGCTGAAATTCTTGTTCAATTGTTACAGAGAAACTATTGCTTTTAGCAGAAGTTCAGGAGTGACTTATTTCTTGTGCTTTTTTGTTTCTCAGCTCCTTGTGCCTCATGAATTCGTGTTTGCTCTGAATGTTAGGTTCTTTTGACTACTTTTGAAGTCAACATGGTGAAACTGTAAAGAAATAATTTATTTCAATAGTTGAAAATGGGAAAACTGTCTGCTGTTGGGAGGCAGCTGTATGAGGGATGCTTAGCAGGGCTGAGGGTGATGTTTCTGTGGTTTCGTGGCTGCCTGAGCACCTCTGTCTGTGGGATACAGCCAGCTTTCATATCCCCAAGTGCTGCTGGGTCATTGCCCACACTGTGAGTCTGAAAATAAAACCTGGGGTTTGGCAGGAAGCATGTTTCCTCTGCATTGCTGCTGTTGATGCACAAGCTCAGATTCCATTTCAGAGGAGTTGTCTGGACTGGGGATGGAGCAGTGCAGTCATGGGATGTGCTGCAGGCTTGTGTTCTAGATCAGACAAGCTCAGGGATGGCTGTGTGCTTTTTCCAGAATTTCTTCTACTGATCTAACTTTAAAAAGCTGGGTATAAAGGGGAGTTCATCAGCAATCTAAAGAAATGCCCAGATTTGCACCACAGCTGCAAATTTCTTGTAAAAAACCCCAAACAAACAGAGAAAACAACCCCAGTGCATCAGGCAGCTACATTTCCAACCCTGAAACTTAGATTTTTCGTTTCACTTTTTTTTTTTTTTTCCCCTGAATACACTAGGAAATGAAGTTATTTCATTTTCAACTGTGGTTTGATGATACAGTAAATCTATTTCAGGGCTCTTAGTGCTGCAGAAAGGCTGCCACAGCCATGTGCTAAACAGTACTGGTCTGGCATAAAATCATTACACTGATTCAATTCTAAAACCTTGTCATATTAGATGTAACATATCTGCACCTCACTAATTTTTTTCCAGATTACAGTTTGTCTGCTGTAGTACAGCCAGCTCAAAGCCAACAGAAACTTTGTCTGTGGGGTTCTGTCTCCCTCAATAGAAACACAGTCATGAGCCCATCAGAATCACAGTAAATTTTATGCCACTGATGGACCCAGCTATTCCCAAAGCCTTTTATGGAGTGTGTTTTGTGGCTTTAGGAATACTTTGGAGAGTGGGGAAGGCCCAGGATGCTTGAGGGACTCCCTTCAGAAGGTGCTTGGAATTACCAAGCTCATGCTAATAACATGAATTGTGCTTTTATAAAGTGAGCGAGTTACGGCTCAGCAGAAAGAAATGCACAAAACTGAAAAAAATATTTGAGGCAGAGTAAATACATGAAGAACTGTACAACAATCTTAAGAATTTTGTGGCTTTTGAATGCATTGGCAGCCCTAAAAAACACTTTTACACCTGTTTTTATACACAGAGTATTTTTACAGTAGATCCCAGGAACTAAATGATGCAATAGGTAGCTCAGAGAGCATATCTTTCTAGAAACATACAGGAGATAGAGATGGCTGAACAAAAATCCTTTTGTTTGCTGAAGGAAATACCTTGGGAGGTTCAAAACCACTTTTGTGTGGAAGGGCTCTTGACAACACTTTTCTCCCACTCCTCCCTCGTCTTTCATGTCATGGCATGCTTTTATAGCATAGCCTGTTAATAAGTAAATAATTCCTTGATGGAGAAATCGGCTTAGTCAGCATGCATCAGCCTTCATAGGGCTCACAGGTTTTACAGGGCCAATAAAATCTCTCACCGTGGTATGCTGCAGATAGGTTCATTTGAGTGGCATATTTGTAATACTTCAGTCCTTGAAAGTTGTCACTCAGCAACTGAGACCTGCAGAGCTGCTCCCTCAGCAGCAGGCTGGGGGAAAGAATCAGAAGGGTACAGTGAAAACACTCGTGGGTTGAGATGAGCACAGTTTAATGGGGAAACTGATGCCTTAAGTTTCAGCTTTCATGTTTTTCAGACTCTGTGCTGCCTAGGGTGCAGTGCTGAGCCTCATATGTAGTGTTAGCAAGCTCTCTTCACAGAGTAGGGAGACAAAACAAATCCTTTTCCTGCTGGAGGCCAAGGACAACTTTCAAACTGCAAAGCACAAATAGTGGGCTGGAGGGAGGAACGAGAAGGATGAGACCTCACAACCTGAAGCTGGAATTGGACAATTAAACCCCAATATGCAAATGGACCAAAACCTATAAAAATGTCAGACCTCATGACTGGTCAGCCATTTTGTGACCATTTTGGGTCGACCTTGGGTGTTGCCCTGGTGAGGCCCTGTCCTGCCCAAGGTGTATCCTGGAGGCCTTTCAATAAATATCTGCTTTATTCTCTAGCTCTGTCCAGTCTCTGTTTCAGGTCAGCCTTCCCAAGGCATCAGAATCAAAAGCTGCGCACTCAAGCAAAGCAAAGAGTTAATTTCATAGCTTCCCCTGGGCAGGTGTTCAGCCATCCCCAGGAAAGCAAGGCCCCATCACGCACAATGGTCACTGGGAAAGCCAAACTCCATCACCCCCCAGTGCCCCCTCCATCCTCCTTCTTCAAACAGCTTTATAGGCCCAGCATGTTGTCATGTGGTCTGGAATATCTGGAATGTCCCTTTGGCCAGTTGGAATCAGCTGTCCTGGTTGTGTCCCCTTCCAGCTCCTTGTGCACTCCACAACCTTCTTGCCATGAGGAGCACAAAAGGCCTTGGCTCTGTGTAAGCACTGCCCAGCAATAACTAAAGCATCCCTGTGTCATCAACACGGTCTCCAGAACAAATCCAAAGCACAGTCCCATAACAGCTACTGAGAAGAAAATTATCCCAGCCCAAACCAGCAGAGAAACATTGGCTTTTCCCACCACTTTTTCAATATGGAGAAGTATCTAACCAGAAAAATGGTTCCTTGATTAGGGTAGGTTCAACTAAGCCTATTGCTGCAGTTCTGGTAGCATCAGCAGTATGGTTTTCTTGAAATGAGAGAGATAATGACCTATCCACAGACTGCACTGTGGGTCAGATTCAGATTTTTATGGATCTGAGTTGAAACAAGATAAGTGATGTCTGAGACACCTCTGCTGGAAGTATTTCAATTGATAGCTTCTGTGTGCTCTTTCTGTAGGGTTTCCAATTGCCCAGTTTGGACTTATTATTGTGATGTTTTAATAAAATATTCAGTTTCTCCTTAAATTTTGATTGACTGTAGAACAAAGCTTACATGAAGCTGAATGTTCACTTGGAATGCATAATCCACCTTTAACTTTGTCTCCTCCTCAGTTTTGCTCTCTTGGGAGAGAGCTGAACGTATGGGTAAGATTGAAAATCATATTTATGTGAAAGAAAGGTATTGACAAAAAGGCAGCTCCAGTAAAAAGTGTTTACCAGTGGTATCAGAGAGCGAGCAGACCACGTTAGATGCAGCCACTGACAATCCGTTGTGTGACAGGATTGGCTCCACCCCAACAGGGACCATTGTAGGGAACAATGTGGAATCCTATTGTTTTTATTGGATTGAGGAGATCGCTCTTTCTACTACCCAAAAGCCAATATTGCAAAACTTGAAGACAGGGCTTCAACAGAGCACACTCGATGTCAGCAGAGGCAAGTATTGGGAATGCCATCCTGCTGCATCCCCGGGCACTTTGTTGCTGATCCTACAGCCTTTTCCATTTTAGAAGGGTGTGGGATCCCCCTCTGAGTGCTGTGTTGCCTTTCAGCACTAGACACCGAGCACAGACTGTAAAATACACTGCCAGGCTCCATCACATATGGATACTTTCCCTTCCTGACTATTACAATAAGAGGTGGTTGTTGTTTTCATTTTTTTTTTTAAAGGCAAGGAGTTGCCTTAATCTAATTTCTGATGACAAAGCTTGATCAATTTATGCTGTTTCTCATAATAATTAATAGCCTAGACTCAGGATTAAGACAATGTGGATTTCATTGTGAAACAAAGGCTCTGGGTTGTGGCAAAGAGTATTGCCTAACAGCTTTCTTCTTTTTTTTTCTTTTTTTTCTTTTTTTTTCTTTTTTTTTGTGTGTGTGGAGTTACATTTATTTATTTGCCTGTTTCTTTTTGTATCTAATAATTAGGAACAACGTTGGTAAATGTAATTTTTTTGGCATGAAATAGAAAAGAATCCACCTTCTAGCCCTTTATAAAGTGAATTATCATCGTGCAGTAGAAAAACATAGATATTGCACTATAACTTGAATTGTTCTGTTTTTAATATGCATTTGGAATACTGAGGAAAAATATTAATTTTTGTATACAGCCATCTACTAACTGTGCACATCTTTCTCATTTGGGGGTATTCAATTCATGATAATAAGGAAGCATAGTGAAATTACTGGTTTGGGCCATTGCTTCTTGGATATTTAATTCACTTCTTGAGAATTAGAATAAAACAATCAAGAAAATCATAGAATTACAGAATGGTTTGGGTTGGAAGAGACCTCAAAAATAATTTCTAAGCCCCCTGCTGTGGGTAAGGACACCTTACATTAACCCAGGTTGCTCCAAGCCCTATCCATCCTGGCCTTGAACACTTCCAGGGATGGGACATCCACAACTTCTCTGGGCAACCTGTGCCGGGGCCTCACCACCCTCATGTTTAAGTTTCTTTTTTCCCTTATTTTCCCTCCTGCTCTTATTTATCCACACAGCTACATGTAGTGAGGAAAGCTGTTTCAGGACCTGGAAATGTTACTGTTTTATGAAGTAGGTTTGCTACTCGTACGTCCTTGGAGTTTCTGCATTAAAATCCTGATACTGATAAATTTATGATTCACAGCATCTGCAGTTACAGCCGAACACTCTCTGAAACTCTTTGATCTTACAGGTGCTCTTAGGGTAAAACTTGTATCCTCATTGCCTTTCCCCTTCTATCCTCCACCATGACATGGTTTTCCTTCCAGTTCTCAGACAAGGCTTTTCTGTGGATGGAAATCCATCACAATTGTCCTTCACTATCCTGAACAATGGCATAGCCATGTCCTGCACACTCTCAGGGCTTGAGCAGAAAGGACTACAACTTCTGCCAGATCACATACAGATTTTTTTCTCTGAGTCACATTATGGGATTGGCCACTTTTTATTCCATACCATAATGCTAGACTTATGGCCGTACTGGTTCTAATGTGGTACAACATATTAGTGTCAATGTTAATTACAGGTGAAGTGGTAGCCAAAGTCCTGAAGTGTATTAAAGTTGGTTTAGCTTAATCCGCGTATTTTAATTTTCTGCTTTTTTAGTTCATAAAGAATTTGTGGGTTGTCTGGACTGATCCCAGCAGCTGAGAGATCAAATCAGTCATAGCTTTATGGTTTTTTATTGCTGGTATATTTAAGATGGCTGTTTAAGGACCAGGAGCCCACTGAAGTGGTAGTGTTAGCTGTTAGGATTTGATAAAGTGAAACACCAACTTACGCTTTGTCATGTTTTTTAGATGCTAGGTTTGAAGGAATATTTTTGAAGGAGAGAAATGAGACAGCTTTGTGCTACACTTGTAGTACTGTGCTGGTCATCAGCCAAATCATCCCAAATTTCCATGTACAGCTAAAACCACAGCATCTTGATTTATCATTAGTCATTGTTGCCACCCTTTTTACGAGGAGTGCTTACTGTCACAACTTCTGTAAAATAAAATAAAGTCTTCTTAAGAAGAAAAACCCAAGGCTTTAGCAGTGCCCTTTGTCCTGTGGCCAGGGCTGGCTGGGGTGAGTCGAGCTGGAGTTGCTGTCACGGGCTCTGTGTGCCAGGGAAGGCAAAGGGCTGAAGTTGCTTGCGGTGTGTGGGCTGAGAAAGGTCAGGGTCCACTGCTCAGTAACATGCCATGTTCCAGCCAGGTCCCTGGTTTATTATTAGAACAGCTCAAGACTTGACTGAAAAGTCACATGTATTGGCCTCCCTGCTTTCTGTTCGCTTCTACTTGCACTTAGAATTTCTTTTTTTTGCCCAGCTCTACTGTCCTGGGCAGTGTGTGCCCCCTTGCCTGAGCTAAGGATCAAAGCCTTGACTGTCTTGCCTGGATGCTCTAGAGAGAGCCTCCTACTTTTTTTCTGGCACCAACTAAACCATGCAGGCTTGTGCTGCAGTGGCAGCCTCCCTCCTTGCTGGGTATTTTTGGAAAATAAGCAGTGTTGTTTATTGACCGAATAATAGACCGAAAAGGATTCATGGGATGGAGAAATCAATAGCCTTTGGATGGATTAAAAATCAATTAGCAAATTAGAATTTAATACAAAGAATAAAAAAAAGCTGTTCTCTCAATGGAAGAGGTTAACAGCAGTATTAGGGGAAGCGTTGTCAGGACCAGTTTTGCTCCAT
The DNA here is from genome assembly GCA_013401135.1 of Cettia cetti. NCBI lineage: Eukaryota > Metazoa > Chordata > Aves > Passeriformes > Sylviidae > Cettia > Cettia cetti. Next base: position 56,238 of record VZUI01026477.1, on the reverse strand, counting down.
ATATTTAACAGTGTTTCCAGCAGCATGGTAAAGAGGATTGTAATTTGCTGATGACTCAGAATGACTGACATTATATATAAACTTCAAAGACTTTAGATAAAAATTGCAGAATGCACAATGGAATCGTGTAAATGACTAACCCATGCGTGGACTCTTAATTAGTTGTAACTCCTCGGGGAGAAATTTTCTGAAAGTGATTTTGGATGACTTCTTGAAAACAGTTCTGTCTGGAAAGGCAAATCAAATGCCCAACTCTCAAGATGTTGCTGGGGATGGTATGTTTCTTGGTGGGCTCTGTAATGAGAATGCTGCTCTCAGATGGAAAAGTGAGTTACGAGGAAAAATAAGATATAGCAGAAGTCGAGATTTGTCAAATATTTTAAACATTAAAATTGTTGTAGTCGATGTGTTTAAGAAAGGTGAGCACAAAACACATCTTCTTTTGTCATAAAGATAAGGCAATGCAGTGCTTTTATGCTCTGGATTCAGAGAGCTGTTCATTGTGCAGTGATGAAGTCTCTCCTAAAGCCCCCTGGAGCAGCACATTGGGGAGAAACAAAGGAGACCTGAAGGAGAGAGACTTCCCAAGGGAAGTGAGGATGCTGCCTGGTGGCTGCAGCAAGAGGGTCTGTAGTCCCTTTCAGGATGAGCACTGGTAGTGTGTGAACATTTCTTGTTCATGCCACAGAGAAGCAAGAGCACATCGTGCAGTACACTCTCCTGCTTGCTTTACATCTTTACATGCAAAGGTGCCAAGACTTGCTCTCCAAAACCCTGTCTTGGTCAGGCCAGAGCAGGCTCGTGGTCATTTTCTATTTTGGCAGTTGCTGTCCTGATGCAATTCTTTTGCTTTCACAGATTTTAGCTTACAGAAACCCCCCAGAATTGCTCCTTTTGCCAGTTTGTTCATAATTTTCTCGATAGTCACACAGAAAGTTTGCTGAGGAGTATCTGAAGGGCCACGCTGGGTCAGCACAAATGTGTGTCTTGGTGCCCTGCCTTTGCTTTGGCCAAGAGCTGATGCTCAGTGGGGAGTGTAGGGATGGAATAAGCATTTAATAGCAGCTGTCAGAACACTTCCCTAGCCCTGTTTTTTCATCACTTAGGGACTTTTTGATCCACAGCTTTTATCTTCATGCTATAAGTTGCTCATTGGCTTTTTTTCTTAGGTGAATTCATATTATTGATTTTCAACTCCCATAGGCTTTTCTCATTTCTGTGGCATCCACTGTTTTATGTGAAGAAGAATCTCCTTTTATTCATTTTTAATTTGCAGCGCATTGGTTTCATCTGATATCCCCTATTTTTTTTATTATTTTTTTTTTCACCTGGAGGTTTGAGTTGAAGGAACCTTAGTTGTTATAACTATGAGGTGGTTGTAACTACAACAATATTGTAACAAAGTCACTGTGTGCCCCATTGCAATAACAGTTTTGTTGTGTTGGTTATTTCCTTGTAGAGCTTTGCTGATGTGTAAAGGGGGCAATGCATTAGATGAAGAGATTTTGTTGTTGCTCATTTTCATTTTAACTTGAGCTTTTTTTTTCTTTTTAATATAGAATTAGTCTTGATAATCTGTTAAGTTTAATGTAGTGTTACTTAGTGCTATTTTGGAAATGATTTAGCATTGTAATTCAACTCTACAATGTGATTATTCGGTTATATTTCCTTTTTCACAACTAGGTAATTCTTGACTATAATAATAATAATAATTTTTGAATATTACTTGATTCTTGAACTGATGTTTATTAATGCCAGCTTTTAGGGAAATAAACACTGTGTCTCCATCTACTGGATACACAAAGGGACCTACACATTTTGTCCATATGTAATCTCCTCTTTGCTAGCTAACGTGGGAAGAGTTTAGAAAACACGAGTGGGAGTTCTGTCAGATGTGGGCAGTGGTTGAATGAGCCCCAGTGAGTAGGGTTTGAGGGGAGGAAGGGCAGAACGGGATGGAGAGACACGCTCTCCAAAGTACAACGTGCAAAAGGTCAGAGAAAATGTGGCAATGCCTACAGGAACAACAATCAAATCCCTTAACTAGTCGAAGAAACATTTAAAGGACTGTGAAAACAGATGGTGCATGAGTTAAAACTGTACAGGAGCAACTTACCTTCTGCAGCAATTTCAGCAAGACGGTTATTTCCGTGGTTGTTGCTCTCTCCTTCGATCACAACATGCAATTACTGTAGCAAACCTTCTGTCACATTGCACACGTTTTCACACTTGTCAGAGGAGAAGTCATAGATTAAACAATATGGTTTAAAGTACTGTTTAGTTATGAATCTCATAACTGTATTTTAATGCGAGACAGAAGCGTTCTGTTGGAGTAGATCTTCAAAGTAGGAGGACCAGGGGAACAGACTCTGGAGGAATAACAAGTAGTGCTGGCCATACAAATCCCATGAGCACAAATGGAAATTTATGCATGTTAATGCCTTCAAATCAGTCTGAGAAGAAGCAATTAGAGCCCCGTTGTGGAGTCAGTACATGTGAAGAACACTTGCTGAAATCACTGGGTGCTTGGGGAAAAGATTAAAAAAAGAACTGGGGTTTTAAACCTCTACCAACATTTCCCCCTTTGCTTTTATACAGTCTTTACCATGGCACATGGTAAGGAACCTTTCAGTTAATTCTTAATTCTCTTCAAGGTATTTGAAAACAAGAAACTGTAAAACCATCTAACCACACTAAAGCTTTACCATCCTCAGGTACAAGTTCTTAATTTCCTTCATTTTCCTCTCTGCTTTGGGATTTTCTGGTATTGGCTGTTTTTTTTGTTTTTGTTTTTGGTTTTTTTTTTTTTTCCCTTTTCTATGTGCTATATTTGTTCTCCAGAGCTGGTATCTCTTTGGCATACATATAGCTGTAAAGAGATATATATATATATATAAAATCTGCTTTTGTCTCTCATGCCAAATAGTCTGCATGAATGATTAATATTAGTAATGCAAGTGGTTATTATGTTTCTTGAATAATAATGTGTCTGTGGTTTAGACCTTTTCATGTCTGTCTTTCCTTAAAATAAAAAGGAAAGCAACAACACAGAGATTTCAATATGCTTTGCTATTTTTTTTAAATGAAAAATGCATCTGGGGGTAACTCAACCAGAAAAGACAGGGAAATCAAAGTGATAGCTATATTTTTGTTTTTCATTTTGATTGCTCTGTGCAGTTTTCTTCATTTGGGAAGTATGTATTTAAAAAGAGAGAAATCTTTATGCCTGTTATTCACTTATGCTGTTTTTGCCATTTTAAAAATATACATACCAGTTATTTCCATACAGAACAGTCAAAAGCAGGAACAATTTGAGAAGTCATTATGTTACTTGAATTTAAAAAAACCCCAAAAAACTGTCTGGATCAATATATTAAACTGGAGGACATAGAAAATTAAAATTGCAGTTCCATTTAAAATTGTTAACCTTGTATTTTTGCAGCAACACCTCTCAAGAGGAGGAATAAATGTCTGTAAGAGAATGAAAGCTGAAGGAATTTAGAGAAAATAGACATATTTTTTCAGCTTTGGGGTTTTTTTTCTTTCTTCTTTTCCCATATGTGTGACGGCCTTTCTTTCATTGACATTGAAGCTTTATTGAGACAAATCTTGACACATTTAGTGATGCCAAGGAAAGCGTTATGCAGATTTGTTCAGCTTGGTAAGAAACACTGTTGGGGTTACCCAGAGTGAGGAAATGTGTCAGAACCTGCAAACCTGGACTGGCCTCTCTCCAGAACTCCTCATTTTCTGAGTGCCCCGTTGAACACATGGCCACTGATTTTTCCAGAACCTTCTTTCAGGCAGCAGGTGTGCTCATTTTCTGAACCAAACCCAGCGTGCCAGCATTGAGGTATCCAGAGCTGCTGACCTGGTTTTGGTAATACTGGTGCAGTTTGACTTGTTTATTTGTGTCGTTCAACAGCAGTTTGAAAGAGAAAAACCAGTGGTAATAGGATTTGGATTGCAGTTGAAGCTGAGGGTTTCTTGCTGCCTGCAATGGCTCTGAATCAAGCCACAGATGGTGGCGAGATTCCTGTAGCTGCTGCTTTCCTTGCACAGGCATTCCAGCAATGCTGAGAGCAAGGCAAAGCCTTAGGAAAAATTGTCAAGTGGATCTGAGAGCAGATGTGCCCCAGCTGCGAGGGAAGTGATAATGGAAGCAGTGAATTTGGAACAGGGCGGATGGCAGCAATCTGTGATCAGGGAGGAGTGTGTGCAAGGAAGGGAAGGAAAAAACGAGTGTGGGGTGAGAGCAGGTGATAAATAGGAAGGGTAAAAGCACTGCACTGAAGGGACTCATGATAGCCATAGAAATACCTGTAGGGGTTGTGCCTGGGAGCAGTAGAATAAAAGCTAAAAATATGAATAACCTCCTTGGTCTTTAAAAAGAGTCTCAAGTTGTCTTTACTGTGATTTATGTTACCAGACCTCCTCCACAGAATTACAGTCACATAATCCACAACTGCTGTTATTTATTCTGGATAAAGAAGGCAGTTTTGACTGTGATCTCCCTTGACATTTTCCAAGGTCTATGCCTGTCTCATACCTTTCATCATCGTGTACTTCTTCAAGGCATCTCTCTTACCTCCCTCAAAAAAGAAACATGCATTGCAGTCGCTCACCCTGGACCAGAGTGACACAGATGTTACAGGTTAGGGGAGATCAATTGCACAGCCCTGCTCCTCTTCACCTGGGAGGATCTTTGATGTGTTGACAAGATTGGAATCCAAATGTGGCATTAACCCACTGTGTTGCAGTGGCTAGGGTGGCAGGAGTGATATAAAATAGCATCTCACTCAACGAGGTATTCTCTCTTTTTCATTTTACAATCTGTGTCAATGGCGGTTGGAACTATCAGACCTGCATTAAAATTACATATTACTTTATATAAATGGAAGCTATAAATATCACAAATAGTAAAAAACTAAAATTGCACTGAGGTTCAGGAGACAGTATGTCTAAAACCTTCAAAATTAAGGACATTTAGAGGAAAGTCTCAATATCCATCTGCCCTTAATTTACCTCATTATTCTTGTTGGTCAGAGTATGATCTCACTACGATATTAATGTCATTTAATAACTTTTTCTTGCAAGGTTGGCTCAGATCTGAATCAAACCATAGTAAAGGTGCAGTGGTGTTTCCTTGACTTAGATGAAGCAGTAAGAACAGGATAAACTCATGTCAAGGATGAAATAATTGTCAGTGTGGTCAGTAGATACTTTTGTCATTAAATATCTCCTTTCTAAAGCTTTTGTATCAATATATAATCTTGTTTCTTATTCTTGTTTCATTTGAAACTATTATAAATGCAAAGCTACGACTGAGCTGTAGATGTGGCACAATGTTAATTTGATTTGCACTAAAACTGAGCTTGTTAAGAAGTTGCTAGTAAGTAATGGCCTGGATGCTGGAAATGCTGTTGCTGCATTAGGTGTGTCCTCTCCTACCAACCCGTGTGGGCTGGGGCCAGGATTGCAATTCCTGTGTCTTCTGAGCACCATGGATGGCTCAGCATCGGCATTTCCTGGCATGGAAATCTCCCTGGGCTGCCAGGAGCCTGCACTGAGTCTAGCAGATCTGATTCTCACAGCTGTGTGCTCTCCTAGTCCTGAAACCAGTGCACAAAACTGAGGATTCTGTGTTCTCTGTTCTCCATTCTTTGAGGAAGCAGAATGGATTTGCTTGCCTTGGAAGTCCCTGCTTGTCTCATGAAGCTGGAGAAGTCTGGCTCAACATTTTTCATTAAAAGTAATTTTATATTGACTCAATGGAATAATATTCCTATGCTGAGGACTCAGAAAAGAGAGAGTTCCTGAATCTTTCTGGCAAGTACATATGATTTCCTGTTCTGAGAGAAGGATTTGTTTCACCTAAATTTAGCTTGGGTATCTAAGTTAACTCTGTAGTCAACAGTTCCCCACGAGAGCCATTCATTTGACCTGAAACAGCTGAATTACCCTCTTTATTAACTGGAGAGAAAACCTCAGAAGTCCAGCGTGGAAATGGGCAAGCAGAGATGAAATTGGATCCCAGCTTTCCTCTTAGCAATACACACATAAGATGAGGTCTGTGGGTACCACAGGATGCTGTGATGAGAGAAGTATGCCAGTGGGGAAGGCATGCCCAAAGCCTGCTGTGCAGGTGCCCTGTTGGGCTGAAGGAATGGAATCCCTTCATTCAATGGGTGTTTCTAAGTTAATATGATTAAACACTATTATTACTCTTCATAAAATAGTCCATAACCTTCATTAAAAAAAAAAAAAAAAGGTACTAAGAGCTGTATTTGCATTGTTCTTGTGAAGGAATTCACATCTTCAAGCTGTTCTTCTCAAAGTAAGGAGACACTGAGAGTTGAGGGGCTCTAGAAGCTGCTCTGTAGCACCATGAGGCTGCTGCAATGTGGGGCACGTAGTTGAATGCTCCTTTCTGTTCTTGAAAAAGGAAGAAGGATTTTTAATTTCTTGCTCTTCAGCTTGAGGGAAACTCATAGCTGTTCTCTACTGGGGCTGAAAGCACATCACTGATGTGGTTCAAAATCAGTCTGTCATTCATTTCAAGCCTGCTTTGGCACAGGATGGTATAGAAAGAAAAAAATAAATAAAGCTGTTCTAAATTTGCATTTGATATTTTATTCTTTCCTTATCATCTGCATTTTTGCTGCTTTAATTGGTATTTCAACTGTAATGGCTTCTAAACATCCTAGGCAAATGCTGTTTTATTAGCCCAATTATTGTTTTTCTGTAATTTTTTTTTTTTTTTTTTTTTACTATATAGAAGGTGGACTAAAAACCAGCTGAGCTGCTGGGATTTACAGGGTGGTGGTCAGTGGCACGAGGTCCAGCAGGAGCCAGGTACTAGTGCTGTACCCCCGGGGCTGTCTGTGGGGCCAGTGCTGTTAAAGCTCTTCATTAGTGACTCAGATGATGGGGAGCAAAGCTCCCTGGGGAGTCTTCAGACTGCAGAGAGCTGGGAGGGCTGGTGCTTAAACACAGGAATGGACTGACTCACCTGCTGCTTGGACAAACAGCAGAGGAGGTTGCCCACAGACATTGCAGGGTCTCCATCCTCCATCGCTGGAGATATTCCAACCTTTACTGGTCCTGGGTGGCCCTGCTTTGAGCAACTGGGTTTAGTAGCTCAGTATTTCTAAATAAAAGTTCATGATGATTTTAAAAATATGTTTATTTGTAGCTCCCCCATAAGTTTTTTTCACTTTAACTATAGATATTCAAATAGTTTAGAGAAGAAAACAGGCAAACCTCACCCCAAAACCGAGTTTTTGTGTGGAGAAACCAAATTATTTGGCCCAGTTTCAGTCCAGACCTTTATCTGAGCAGTTAATTGAGCTATTACTTTTAATTAGGGAAAGATTCTAAATTTGAAAAATTTAAAATAAAAATTTGGTGAGATTCCTCAAGTAGTGAACCATCTTAATTTAATTCCATATTACAATGCTCTACTGTCTTGTTTAGGTCATTGTAGCATCTGGTTTCAATGTCTTCAAAAGTCTGTCTTAAATTCATGTAAAATTAGAATACACAGATGCTAAAAAGAATTTTTAATTCTTAGTAGTCATTCCTTGATATTTTTTCACCACACTCGCTGTTGAATGAATGAAAAAAAAAAAAAAAAAAAAAAAAAAAAAAAAAAAAAAAGTTGTCATTAATTGTGTAAACTGAGACACGTAATTAAAGAATGACAGTATTGCCACGTGGCAAACAGGTCCATCAAAGGATGATCCTCTCCTGAAGTATCCCTGTTTAGTTTGGTTAACAGGACATTTTAAAGACTCTCTTTTTGCCATTTTAACCTCTTCAGTGGCCTCTCAGTGACTGCTCTCTTGTGTAAACAAACAAATTAAAGAAGACCTCAACCTTTGTGGGTCTGAACCCGAGCTTCAGCTGTGCTTGCTTGACCAGCTCTTTTTCAGCTCTCAGCATTGTCTGAGACCCTCCCCACAGCTGTGTGCAAACTTTTAGGCTCGTGAAATAGCTGAATATTTGATGTTTCTTCCAAAAAATTGCCTCCGACTTTTTTGGCACTTGGGTGCCCGGTGTTTGTCTGTGATGAAGAGAACCTTCCAGTGCTGGATGAGGGATGAGCTTGCACAAATGCCTAAAGGCTTGCATGTGACATGCTGTGCTCAAGGCACTGATTATTTTTTAGGTGATATGTGCTTTTTTTATTCTTTAAAGACATAACAAGCATGCTAGTATTGTCTGTAATGAAAACTAGGCTGGTCATACTCAGTTGTTCCCTTTTATTTTTTCTTTTCACTTTCAGGATAGCAAATTATGTTTGAGTTCTCTATTTATGGATAGAGAATTTTCTTTGAATGATACTTACTTCCAAAATCCATTGTTTGCTAAATTCTGGTTTAGAATTATGACCAAAAGAGAATTAATTTCAGGAGAGAGGCTGGAAAATAGCATAAGATTTTAACTTATTTTTCTTTCAGACAGCAGTATAAGGATTTTTAAAAAGGCAAAAGGATAGTATTATGGTCAGGGGTTTAGAAAATCATTTGGTTTATAAGTTTGATCTAGTAACAGCAACAAAACTTCTCTGAGTGTTTGATGTTACTGATCTTAAATATGTGAATAGGTACCTTGTGAATAGTTCATGCAACAAAGTAGTCCCTGAAGTTTATCGTTTTATTGTGTTTTTTTGAAGTTCAGTGTGTTTATATAGCATGTTATTTGGAAAGCATCTAAGGTGCACAAACTCTTTAGGAGCTTTGGCCGATGAACAGGAATATCAGCAATTCAGGGTGCATGAAAGAATGGCTCTCAAGCAGGAGAATTAGTCCTCTTCATAAGATGATGCAGTGAAACCAGAGAAGGATTTGTGTTTGGTTTTTGTTTTTTTTTTTTTTTTTTCTGCTGTGTTACATGCTGGAAGCAAAGTGCTTACCTTGCATACGGCTTGGTTGTGGCAGCAATGACAATGGGAGACCGGTTCAGAATGCCAAGCACTTAATTTGAACCAAGTCCTTGCTCTGTGTAAGCAATTAGGAGCTGTGGCTGCAGTGGGAGGCATCTGGCCATGTGGACTTAGCACTTGTATTCATCTCATGTACAAGAGTTAATACATTGCAGCTCAGTGTGAGCTAGAACCCCTTGATGTAGATAAGCCCTTAAGTATTTAAATACCCAGGTCCTTCTTACTGAAATGTCTTGGAGTCCAACTTGGCCTCCACATGGTGACTATTGTAAATGTTCCTCATAAAGCTGCATTACATTTCATCCTAATTAGCACTGCTGCTGTAGCCTCAGTAAAGACACATTGGATTAAAAAGAACCGGAGGCTGAGCGCCCACATCCTCTCCTACAGGAATTAAATCAATTTCAGTCTTGCAGTATTCACAGAACTGATTTAATTTGGCCTCTTTCTCTAGATGATTGCAAAAGCACAGTAGTACCAGGAAGCTCCTGTCTTTATTTCTTATGTTTAACTTCAGAGTTGTGTCTATTTTGAGTGCTGTCAGGGTAGCATTTCTTATTAGTCCCCAAATAAAGCAAACATGCAATTTTGGTAGGAAAGAACTTAAAGGTTCATAAATAAATAGTGGCTACCAGCTGCAAATTAAGATGAGAAACATTTTTATTGTGGAAATAGGAATGAATGTTACCTACTGTGAAATGGATTTTTTTTTAATTGAAATCAGATATATAATTAAGTTGTTATTAATTATGCACAGGAAAGGTTAGAAACCTTAACATCTTTTGTCCATAAGCCAAAGATTGTAGTATGTTGATATCCATGCTGTGAATTCCCCATTACTGCTCTGCCAGTAATTTCAGCCTGGCATCTAGACTAAATTGTCTCCCTAGGAGCCAAGAGGAAACTCTGTTGATATGTGATCCCGGGCATGGGTCTTTCTTGAATGAATAAAAGCACTGTCACATTTTACGAAATTACATCTGCTGGTTATGTGCTGTGATCATCTCTGAACGAGGGAGAGGGCAGAGCTCATCTGAGTGATGGCACAGACCCACGTTCCAAAGGGACTTGATGGGATTTTACACAGCCTTGCAGCTCCATTCCAGATATGTTTCAGCTGCATGACAGAAACTGAAAGCAAGGTAATGATTGTGCCTCCCCAGTAATTTTTAAAGTGTTCAGAAGCACACACAACACAGGGATTTCCAGGCAGAGCTCACTGAGTGGCCTCAGAGCACGTTGTTCTGTGAGTGGAGATGGACAGGTTTGACAAGTGGCTGCCATGCAGCGCTGAAAATGCAGTTCTCATCTCCTCTCTCTGAGCAAAGATGAGAAGGAAGCTTGTTCCCCTGGAGCCCTGGGGTGCCTGGATCCAGCACCCCAATGCTCTGCTGTGCTGCCAGATGTTGGCAGTGTGTGCTGAGCCTGTCCCACGGTGCAGCAGCCAGTCCTGTGAATCCCTTCCAGGTCCCTGTCACGGCTTTGAGGAGGCCATTTAATGGTCGGGCTGGGTGATCTGAGAGGTCTTTAGCAGCTTCAAGGATCTGTGATCTGGCTCGGATGCCCTTTGCTTTGCAGCAGTGATGGATCTGCAGTGACCTGGGCTGGGACTCCAGCCCAAAGTCCCCTGGGGATGGCTTTGTCACATGTGGGTGCAGCAATGTATCTGAATGACTTAGGCCATAATGTGCTCCAGTCAAACTGCTTGTTGTTATTCTTATTAAACCCCTTAGAATCCATCAAGGTTACTGAGGCATAAATAGTACTAAAATAAGAAATGCCTAGGAAACAAAATAGCAAGAGTGCAAGAACTAGAGAAAAAGAGACCCATGAAGCAATAAACTGTAACCAATCTATTTCCTGAAAGGTGGATGCTAAACGTGTGGACAAGAGAATCTGGATTGAGTTCTGCCCCCGACTCTTGCAGGTGTATAGATTGCTGTGATAATAATATGTGATGGTGTAAACAGTCAATCTGGAATGTATAAATATAGCTTAATGTAAACAATAAATGGCTTCTGCTCATTCATGTTGGTTGGTTGTATGGAAGTCCTGAACTCCTGCACATGGGGATCTGAAGTTGGAGCTGTGCCCCATGGGCAGCACGTGGGGTGTTGCCCGAGGAGCCACGGGATTGATGGAGTTTTGGAGTTGCTGCTGGGCTCTTTCCCCTGATCTGGTTGAGGGGCCAGTAAGAGAGGGAACCATGAATAAGTACTCTGTTACTTGTTTTTGGAGGCAAATAAATGTCTAAATCCCATGCTGTTACTCAAATTCTGCAAAGAATAGAAAACAAAACACTTGTTTGCAGCAATTACTTCTTAACCTGTGGAGCTGCAAGAGTGGTGAATTTTAAGATCTTTTTCTAAACTGGACTAAATTGTCCTTTATGCTTTTCTCTGGTTGCTGGAGTATCTGTTGCCGCTTCAGCCTGAGCTCTGTAACCATATGGTGGTTGCTTTTTCTTTTTTCTACTCTATTCTTCATTTCTTTAAAGAGCTGATTCTTGTGATTTATTGGGTACAAACTACAAAGCTAAGTACTTTTCAGGATGTAAGTTGTAGTGGCTACGAGAAGGAACGAGACTATAATTCTCCTCCACTTTATTTTAGCTAAGTATTTTCAGAGGGGAGGGGAGGATGTATTCTTTCCATTAGACCTCTCCTTTCTTAATCACCATTCCCTAATTAATTCCCTGGTTAAATATAAAGCAAGCATTAGCTTTGAATAATGTTTTCCTGCGCGATTAAGTAAAGAGGAATTTCTTTCTTTTGTATGATGACTCATTGCTGGGGGATCTGGAGGGAGCCTCGGGGTGGATATTTGAGACTTTGGTCCCAGGTGCTCTCATACCTTTGAGCTGTGTCTGCTGTCAGGCCAGAGGTGGGAGGCAAAGGCAATATCACATATCAGCTGAACACGGAGAAAATTGCCTCTCCCGTGAAACGACAGCTTTGTGATTTTTTTCCTGGTGGCAAACTGACTCTGGCTGACAGAAATGCAAATCTCAAGGCAACGCAGACAGCTTAGCAGAGATGTAAATTATTGTTCGTGCTGGCACAGTGTCTGTAATATTTCTTGTGGCATGGTGTATATACTTTGATGTCCAAGCTGCCCCAAAAATGTGGTTTCTTTCCACCAACATTTTCCAGTTCCTCCCCCTGCACAGGTTTGCAGACCTTTGCCCTGTAGCAGGACAGCTGTGTTGGGTCACACCATAAACCACAGCTCTGAAAGAACTGAGGTTAAGAACTGAATCAGAAAAGGAGATTATAGTCAATGAGGCCATGGCAAAGAGGCATAACCTAGTCTAAGCTGGCCAAGCTTATTTTACTGATGAAGAAACATTGTCTAACTCTACCCAGATGATAGATTTTTTTTTTTTTGGTACTTTTTTTTTTTTTTTTTGTAGTAGCTTATGGTGTTCACTTTTAGCTTATAGCATTAAATTTGAGCTCAAAAGGCACTTTTAGGAATGAATCTGTGTTCAAATGTTGCTTATAGCTCAAGATGTGGAAAAGAATTAATGTGGCAGCAAGGAAAACATATGGAATATGTTTCATATAGTGACGTGAGAATGCCTGTGATTTGACTGCTGTATCAGTGAATGCTAAAATGTATAATCTCTGGTATTGAAAAACGGGCACTGAAAAACACTTTTGGTTTTTAAAAGTATGGTAAACAGAAATCCAACTGATTTTTTTTTCCTTTCATGTGTTTTACAGGCCTTTCCCTGTATTTCAACTGGAATTTATGGTAAGACACACCTTTGATGTCACTCATTCTTTGTTTTTCAAGCAGCAGTGTTTCATATCGGATGTCTGATCAGTCATTTTGTCTCACCAATGGATTTATACTGTGTTAAATAACAGAGAGCCAAAGCTTCAGGCTGTGGCTGGATGCTGGGATGTGGAATCCTGTTGTTTAGCCCTTAGCAGAGCCCTTAGAGCCCTGTGAGCCAAGACCTGCAACTGTGTTTACACTCCTGCAGGAACTCTCAAACAGGCTGCTGTTGCATCAACAGGAAAAAAAGGGTCTGGCAAAATATTCCATCCAGAAGGAAAGAAAGAGGCCACAATGTCCAAGACTGGCAAAAAAAAAAAAAAAAAAAAAAAAAAAAAAAAAAAAAAAAAAAAAAGAGCCAACTTGCTAGAGTAACAGGAAATTATCTTTGTTCCCTTGAGTTGTGCTTTCACCATTTTAGTTTATTAATTTACATGCAAATTTAGGTGGCCTGAAGGAACTGGAAGGAAACAGTTATTCTAAGTCTCTTACTTTGTTGCAATCATAAGGTAATCCATCACTAGCAGTCAACTGGCTTTTGGTTGGCATTGTGAAGAAGTGAGCATGATATTTGAAGGAGGAAAAAAACCCCAATATTTAGGAAAAGAAGTGAGAAATTTGAGAAAACATGCAAACTACAAAGGGAGAAGGGTTTTTTCCCTTAAACAATAACCTATGCTGATTTTTCTTCCATTTGGATCCAATAAATGATTGTAGGTTTGATTACTTACACGATTTAAAGTTTTTTAAATAAGGATGCTTTAAAGAAACATGTGGATGCTCCATCCCTTAAACTGTTGAAGGCCAGGTTGGATGAGACTTTGAGCAACTTGGTCTGGTGGAAGGTGTCCTAAGGGAGATTGGATGATCTTTAAGATCAATTCCAACCCAAACTATTCAATGATATTATGCTAAACAGCAATAAATTTTTTTAAAAAGCCATTTTCATGTAACAATGTAGTATGACATAAGCCATAATATATAGTAATTGTTAGATAAGGTAATTTTAGCTTTGACTAATTAGATGCTTCAGATTCAGGAGGGGAGAAAGGAAGGCAGAAATATTTAGGCTTGTTCCTTCTTTTCCAAGGACCTCTTACTAAATTTATTAAATTTTTTTTTGATGGTTGTAAATCTGAAATAAGGCTTTAGATGATAAAAATCTGGTTCAGTTTGGGTGCTGTATTCCCTTCTACTTGAACTACACTTCCACTGTTTCACAAGAACATGCAGATGCCATTTCCACAAGCACTAGAACTGGCTGAATATAAATCTGGTTTCAGATAAATCTCTGCCTCATTTCTCAGTTTTGTTCCCCCTTTTGTACTTGGAGGCAAGCTTGGCAATTTAGTCCTGGACTCATTGGCTTAAATCTTGATCTTTTACATAGATACATTTTTGTTATTATTTTAGAAAATCAAGCAAGACATGCTGTAAATATATGGGAATTACTAGTAAGTGGGGAAGTACAAATAATAATAGTTCATTTTATTTTAGAATTGGCCTAGTTAAAGTCTCAGCAGGTGAGAAATGTGGTTCCCTGGAGCCAGCAGCGAAAGTTGGAAAGGATCTCTGACAGGAATCTTGAGTTTATGTGAGGTTTTCACTGCTTTTCTCAAAGGTAGCTGTGGCATTACTGAAACACTGTGGCAATGCTTTTCCTGTAATTATTTGCTGTTTTCACTGTTGCATTTGTGCTAAGGTGCTCTGGTTTTCTGAGGCTGCTTTTTGGGGGTTTTTTTGGGGGGGAAGATACAACCTCTAATTGATTGTACTGTTTACATTTTAATAAATACTTCCCTTCTTTCCAGGCTTTCAGATGCACTGCCTGAGAGAATAATTAAACCTGCATCTTGCTTCAGGTGTCAGTGTTTCCAAGAATGTTTGATAGCAGTTGCATTGCTAAAATGACACTGTGGGTGGTGACGTGTTTGCAATGTAAAGTACACACAAACCCCAGAAAACTATGCTTTAATCTTTTTTGTTTTGTTGGGGTTTTCCCCTTTATCCATGAAAATTGCTTTAGATAAAGGCAGTGTCTATGTGGAAAAGTGGATCAGGTGGCCAAGCTGATCAGGGTATCTTTGTGCTGTGCACATAACACTGGGCACTCGAGAAAAAAAAAAAAAAAGGTTATAGAAGGAACACACTTGTTGTTTCCTCATCTTGGATCCATCCAAACAAATTCTTTCCCTTCAGAAACCCCTGGCTCAGTTTCTCCTACAAATTGAAGCGTAGGAATTTGCAAGAGATGAACTGAGTGTATCCAGTTTGAGAATCTGGATTGAGTTCTGCCCCAGACTCTTGCAGGTGTATAAGATTGCTCCCCTTCACTCTTGTCATTAGGAGAGAGTGATCACACTTCTCTGGGGAGCAGCCCATTCTTGTTTCCATTACTGCACAGCACTCTTTGACTCCCATAAAAAGGAAATCTGGGAAGAAACAGGCAAGCAAGGCTTTTTCTGAGGTCTTGGCAAAAGGCGGATTGCTTTCCATGGGAAGAATGTTGGCTGGAGGAGAAGTCTGCCCTCCTCCCCAAACCCTTTCCTGCTGCTCCATCTCCACCCATCAGGCTGTGGATGTTTCAGCTGGAACAAATTCCAGCCTTGGGGAGGCCATGTCACTGCTGCACCCTGCCAGCACTCAAAACTTTGATTTTCACGTGCAAAGAATGCTGGCAACAAATCCACTCACAAAGGAGCTTTGATTCAGAACTTTGATTCAAATGAGGGATTCCATCTTTGAAAAATGACTTAGAAAGCAACCAATGCTAAATGTAAGGACTAAAAGCCAGTGAGAGTCTGCCCACAGGCACTCTGGGAAATAAATTTCCCTACGAGATCCCAAATCCCTAATCTATTTTCCTAAGAGATCCCTGTCACCTTTAATAAGCTTAAGAACTGCTAATCAGTTCTTAATAAAAAGGAAAAATAATAAGAATAAAAATAATTAAGAGAGCAAAGGTTGTGAAGGTTTATATCCCCATGGATCCCTGGGTTACTCTCTTCCATTGCAATAAATGCTTTTGTTTATACCAAGAAAATGAAGTTTCCCAAATAAAACTGTTTTGGGAGGAGGACTGAGGATTTACATCCCTCCCATGTCATTAGGGAGGTGTTGGAGTATCAAGCTACACACATCCTCAGCAGCTGTTCAGTAACACACAAACATAAGCCAGGCCAGTTCGATTTTTTTAGGAATTTTCTTACATTTTGGCTCTTTTTCCTTTTTAAATCAACTTTACTATCTGTTTGGGGAAAAAAAAAGTTATAAAAAGGGATGAAATCTATAGGCAAATTGATAGTTCAGAGGGTACAAAGTGTTGGTTTGGGCTGTAGAGTGTCGGATTTTCACGTTATACCAGTGGATCACCTGATATAACATGATCACATGTCTGATTTCCCCTTAATTACTGTCTTACTATGTCTGAGGTACCTCCAGAAGAGGGGATTGCCACTTTCCTCAGTAGATTTTCTGGAAGAGCACCTCATTAGGAAACTCCCCACAAACTGTTGCATTTCCAGCCTGCACAGTGAACGAGGGTGTTGGATATGGTGCTACAAACCTCCCAAGCCACAAAACTAAAACAAGGCTGGGCAGATGGATGTAAGGAGGCAGGATTTTTTCATCTTTGTCACAAATATGTAGAGAGATAATTGTGGGACAGGCTGCATATGGAAGGAATTGAAGATGTTGTGGTCTGTGCACACCTGTGTGTTACCTCCTTTCTGTTACTTTACAGTTAATACAGGGTTTGGCTTTGTTCTGGGATGTTGGCAACATAAGCTGCTCTTTGACAACAGAAACTAGTATTTAAATATTTTTTTAAACTTAAGGGAGAGGGAAAAGAAGAAATAAAGTAGAGGAAGAAAGATGGAAGTCTGAATTCTCCAATTGGTGTGTATTTATATCTGTACATCAGTATAGCTGTGTGTTGTTCCTTAGCTCGATTTCATGAAAATTACGTCCTCTATCCTTTCTCAGAAGAAAAATTGAGGACGCTCTTAATTTTCTTATAAATTTGTACTTGCATTAATTTTAAAAACACAGAGAGAAAAAGACCAAATGCCACGAAAGTGCAGAACATCTGTGGTGGTTTAAGTGGTAGAAATGCAGTTTCAGCACTTTTTAAACATCATTATTACATTGGAGTAAATCTCACTGCTTGCAGAATCAGGCCCCTGAGGCTTACTTGTAGCTTTTGGGCTGGTCGTGGCAGAACATTGCACGGTTTTATTTGCTGTGTGTTGCTAAAGGGAAGTCTGAAAAGGAAAAGAAAGTAAAGCAGGCTTTGTGTGTAGGAAATAGAAGCATATAATCTGTTCTCAAGGGAGGATGCAGGGAGGGGGCACAGATTTGGGCTGCTTTAGATTTGGGGGAAGAAAGAGGTCTTTGGGTGTGGTGTCAGCACTGTCCTGAGCCCCAGTGTGTCCTGCTCTGGGTCCAAAGAGGGATTCCTCCTGCCACAGAGCAGATCCAGCAGCTCTGCTCCCCGTGAGGTGAACCAGGATAGATTAAAACAAGGGATTAACCAACAGGTGTTCTGCTGGAGGATTATAAAAGCCCCCAGAAAATCTGAGTCAGAAGACTAAACCAAATGTTTCCAAAGGCAGAGTAAATTCCTGACACAGGGTTAAAGGTTGAGGCCATCTATTTCCATCTTTCTCATCTGGTTGTTTTTTTTTCCTCATTTTTCTGTTGGCATTTCATTTCTGGAATAGATGTTTCTTTAATGAGCAATTCTAATAAGGCTTGCACTGTCACCTCTCCAAGGAAGGAGTTAGCTGTAAATTTTTCAGAGCTACTATACACAAATGTGTAATAAATGTTTTGTATTTATCTCCAGTCTGGTGCTTTGAGTTCCTGTCACCATTTAAAAGGCCTGATGCTTCTGTGATCATCAGGATTTGGATATTGTGATGTCAGTTGAGGTTATCCAGGAAGATGGATATTATCATATAAATTCTTTGTGATAAAAAGATCCCAATCCAGTAGGTCACGTAAGAAAAGTTCCTATTAAGAAGATTTTCGTAACTAAGCTAATTTTTGAACTTGATCAGCAGCTCCTCATCCCTCAGCTCAGATCACATCAACTTTTTTTACACTGTGTTGTTTTAAAAGACCTTTTTTGTAACTCATTGGGAGTTAATTGCATTTTGTTATTTGCTCCATAATTGGCATAATGTAATATGTTTGCAAAAATCAAGATATATGAGAACTCATTCTTTGACACTTCTTTGGGGTCTGATCACCAGTTAAATAGATTATTATTAAAAATAATGGTAACAGCTATGAAATTGCTATTATAATACTCAAGTAATCCTAGAAATCTAATTACTACTTGTATAAAAAATTGTTACATGCATTATTTAACAGTGTTCTTATTTCAGACAGTGTGCTGTCCATGATACTAATTGGTGTCTTCCCATAATTTAAATACTAAAAAAATTATTACAGGGAAGCATAAATTGATGAACTCTCAGCAGTCTAAAATTAACATTCATGTGATGTATTTAGCAAGGAGAAGCTCTAACTTGATTCCAGACGAGAGACTTAATAAGCTCTCTTTTTCAGTGGAAATTAGCTTTTTATGGATAATGTAGTTTGACTATCTAGAATTTTATCTGTTCTGAAGGTCTTGCTGACTGGTACAATTTGCAGCATTTCCCCTGAACACTAGAGGATGAGTCCTGTCCTTCATTCACATGGCATTTAGTGACTGTCCTTAAAAATTTCCCTTTGAAAGCTTAGACTGTTCACTGAATAGTCAGTTGCCTCATGGCCCCTCTTTCAGTCTTTTCCATGTTCTTTCTCTTTTCCTTAGGAAATTCTATTCCTTTCTTTAGGAGGAAATAGAAGTCTATGTAGTTACCTTTTCTTTTTAAAATTCTATTTCTGTATGTTTACATTTCAGCCATATTTATATTAGATATATATTATTATATTACTGTGCCTTTCCATCTTGCAGCTGCCCACCCTCTTTAACCTCCCTGCCTGGGTTCTACTCTGCCAGAAACAATTGTGTGCCCTCTTGCTCTTATTTACAGTATTTTCCATCTTGAAGCTCCTAGCATGGCTCCTAGCATGCTGTGAGCTCTATGGGTATCTCCAGGCTGCTGAGGAAAAGCCAGAATCATCTCCAAAGGCATCAAAAACCATGTTGAGCTTTTACACTTTCCTCCTTTTCCCTTTCACTTTTTGTATTATTGGGTTTGGGGATTTGTTTGGTTTGGTGGTTTTTTAGTTTGTTTGTTTTGTTTGTTTGTTTTTTGTTTGTTTTTGTTTGTTTTGGTTTTTTGGGTTTTTTTTTGGCAGGTGACTATCCTGTAAAGCCTAAATAGGCTGGAAGAGTTCTCTGGTATTCAGGAAGCATATTGCAGAAATCATAAGCAGGGCTTCAGCTGGTCAGATATATTATTTGCTTTAGTATTTGTGGTTTGCTATTCAAAGAATTAGGAATGTCTCAATTACCATGATGAAAGTTCAAACTCTGTATTGTATACCAACAGAATCACTTAATTCTCTTTCCTAATTTTTCTTGGCTGATATCAAGAAGATAATCTGATGTGTTTGTTCAGTGCCTTTACATTCTGGAAAAGCTAAAGCTCTTTGAAGCTAATTTGTTAAGAAATGAAGTAAGAAAATAAAGCTGTGTCGACCTCATCCTAGAGACATTACATTAAGATGATTCATGAAGTATAAAATATTTCTTGGTAAAAGGCCCAATTACTGCTATCCAAATTTTTTCTTTGATGTAATCTTGCCCCTTGCCCCAGGAAAGAGCATGTCTCTAAAACTTGGAACACAATCCATTAGCAAATTCTACCGTGTTGTTGTGGGTGTCTTTTAACCATATTCATGATTAGATGTAGTGTGAAAACATAGTCATTATTATAATATCTTTTTCATGCCTTCCCACATCTTAGCAGTGATTTCATTTACCTGTGCACTGTGGCATAACTAGTCTTGTATGCAATCTTAGTTTTACACACACTCTGTATACTTCAGCAGCTACAAAAAGCTCACCAGTGGCAAGATTTCTATTCGTGGGTGATCACCCACAATCATTTTAGTAGCATGCAATTGTTTTATCTGGAGTTTACAAACGTAAACAGAAGCCTGATGAACGTGATGCCCTCAGTCCCATGGTTTAATTTTAGGTAGTCCTGTGAGGAGCAGAGAGTCTGACTCAATAATCCTCATGGTTCCCTTCCAGCCTGAGAGATCCTGTGACTCAAAGTGTGTTCAGCTGAGTCCCACTCACAGCTCAAAACTCATTCTGTGAGGACAGAACAGGAGTACAAGTTGGTCTGTGTGTCCTTGCACAGCTTTTAAAAGGCCTGACACACTTGAGCAGGAGTAATATTTGTGGTGTCGTGGATATCAAATAGTTTTACCACAAAGTTGTTGACCTTTAGTATCTTTTTAAACTTCAGTGACTGCATTAGATACTAAATGCCTCGGAAAAACAGCTTCTGTTTCCCACTAATTCCT
>VZUI01026477.1:0-35914 GCA_013401135.1 Cettia cetti | reverse complement strand
AGTGTGTTCAGCTGAGTCCCACTCACAGCTCAAAACTCATTCTGTGAGGACAGAACAGGAGTACAAGTTGGTCTGTGACACACTTGAGCAGGAGTAATATTTGTGGTGTCGTGGATATCAAATAGTTTTACCACCAAGTTGTTGACCTTTGGTATCTTTTTAAACTTCAGTGACTGCATTAGATACTAAATGCCTCGGAAAAACAGCTTCTGTTTCCCACTAATTCCTTAGTTTTTAATGCAGAGGTTCTGTCTGTGGTCTGGCCACCGAATATTGTGATGCCAGGCCTTATCTGTCCTACTTTTTATTCTCCACAACAGACATTATCTCTTACTGTTTATTTATGTAATATCTATGGTAATGGTCCTAATCAGGGTTGGAGAGCCTTAATGCTACTCCAGTACAAGCACAGGAAGTCGCCATAGGCATAAATTTACATTCCCAAAATTCTCTCATTCTTAACTTTGATCACTCCACGACGTTTGGACAAAGTGTGTGTGAGAATATGGAGATTTTTAGGTGGCTTGTGAAAGGTAAGAATGTCTTGCTGTTAGGGCAGATGTCTTTTTCCTGAAATGAAGGAAAGGATCAACAGGATGGAGCTGCTATTCCGAGTCTCATCAGAGCATCTGAAAGTCAAGCTGAAGGCGTTGCTGGCTCTCAGGGTCGTTCACTGTGTTGTCCTTTTTCCTGCATCTTTGTTAAATTGGGAAGCTGCCATCTATCACTGGAAAGGGCAACTGCCACTGAGGCAGAATAGCAGAGCTGAATGATTCTGTGTAGTGAATGAGTAATCCTGTTCCTAAGCCAGAATGCTGTTTATGGGATGTATTCTGCAGCTCTGCACACCGCAGATCGTGTTGGCAGCTGGGTCCGTGGAAGGCTGCCTTGGGCCTGGAGGAGACTTAGCTGTGCCTTTTTGTCTTGGGAATGCACTTAGAGATACTGTGTGGCACAAAACATTCACCTGTCTTCTGTCTTCAGGTGTGATGTGCCAGAAAATAGTATAAAATACTATGAATTACAACAATGGAAGGAAGCATCTATTACAATGCTCTGATTTTTATATATATATATATATATTTAGAAAAAGGTATTTTCTTTTTAACTGGTAATTTCTGAGGTAATAAAAAGTTAGATTTATACACATACTTTGAATTTCTGTAAATCAAGTAACTTGCTGGTGATAGTTATCAGTGAATAAAACAAATTGCATGCATGCATTGCCAGGACTGCGGTGTTATGTCTCAAATTTGATATTAATAATAATTAATAAAATATCAGGTTGTTGTGGAATTGTTTCCTGTTTAATTAAACTATCAGAATCTGATTAGTCAATTTAAGGTATTTTCTCATATCAGTGAAATATTACACAGTTAGGAAGAACACATGAGGCTTATTGCAAAGGAAATGCAGCAAGAGTAAGAATTTACCTTTCTGTGAGTACTGTTGAGGAGAAATTTCAAATCCTTCCCAGAGCTACTGTGCAGAGCAGAGTCATTGCTAGGTTTGTTTACTTGGCATTAATTGTACACATATTAATTTCCCCTTCGGGTTTATTCAGGGTGAGTTTTGCAGAAACAAATGTGCACCTTTTTGTTGAAGAGTGTTAAGTCAGGAATTCAGTACATATTAACTATGAGAACAAATGTGAATGGGCTTTTTATGGCTGCCAGGCAGGCAGGATAGAAGTCAACCATTTACACTGCAGAGCTGGTTTGGGCAGGGGGAAGTCACCTGCTTTAAAACACACTTTGGGTCAGGTTTCTGCTCAATAGAGCTGCGTTTGGTTTATTTCTGAGCTGTCACTGCTGCAGAAAAGGACTGGTTCAAGGGGTGTTCTGCGAGAAGATAACTGTAATTGGCAATCCATTTCTTCATTTCCATGCTATAGCCAGCCTTGACGAATTAATCATGATCAAATGCAGGCTGCGGGAAGGGGGTGACCCGCGTGGCACAGAAGAAAAATGAGGCCCTGGTCTGGCATGACAGACTAATCCTTCAATTCCCCCTTTGACTGAATGAGGGGACTTGTTGTTGTGCCTGTCACCAGCACTGCCCATAAACACACTGTTCACTCTCAGTCAGGGGGTTTGGCGGGCGTGATGAGGGGTTTGGAGAGCATCCCAACACCTCGTCCATCACGGGCGTGGGACACGGGGCTCCTGGATGAGTCCTCAGGAGGAAAAGGCACGGTGGCTTGCAAGATCCTGGCTTGAAGAGAGAACAACCTAGATTGTGTTTGAGGAGTGATTTTGTGTCTGATCCCATGGGAAGCACAATGGCTCCTTGGTTTGGCTGGATGTGTTATGGCTGCTGCAATAAACCAGCAAAAATTTGGGGTTGAAGTTTTTGATGATATAAGGATCCCTTCCAGCCCAAGCCATTCCATGATTCTGTTAATATTGCTGGCAGCTTTGAGTGGTTACAGCTTCACACAGACTGATTTTGTCCCAAGGAACAGGAGGCAAGTTGGTTCCAGATGGAAAGGAAAACAAGAGCAGCCTAAAGAAAATTATTTACTCTGACAGCTTCGTAGAGAACCTTGAAACTTTTGCTTAACTTTCTTCTTTCTTCTTATCTGTTTTTTGGAATTGTACAGCAGCAGTGTGGCTTCTTGGGTTACATTAAGAATAGGGGGCTCTCTGTTGCTCACAGTAATGTTCTTTACTTAATAATGTACTTTATTTTGTCTACAGCTATGATTTTAGGTTTTCATCTGGTAACTAAAATGGAAACAGAGCTGAGTTCATGCTGGAGCACATTGGTTTCAGAGAAGCTATGGTGATTTGCAGTAGCTGTGAAATATTCCACTGCATTGAGAGGAGTAAATGAGTTTTTTTGTAATTGACCCTATTCACTTTGAATAACTGAGTTAAACTCAGCAGAGGAGAAATCTAGTCCAAAGTATTGTACCTTTTTTGAAATATTTGATTTGGGCAGGGAAGACTTTATCTTACTTTTTCTTGAAAGAGTATCTAGCTTTTCAAAAAGAAAATTACTTTAAAGTCTGATTTGTAAATTTTTTGTATATCTCTTTTATTCCTTTCAGTATATTACTTATATATAGTTGAATGAAAGCACTTGCTGTCCTATATATTATTAGATGATAATCTGTATCTATAATTTTCCAATTTAGTTTTGGACAAGGCAGCATATCATTTTCCACCACCCTCCTCTCTGTGATGTTTGAAAGAACCCTTTAATAGAAATATGGTATAATACTATTTAAAGGGTAATAATTTCTTGCATGTGATGCTGTGGCAGTGGAAGACTTTTTGCCCGCTTCTATTTCATTTCTCTCTGGAGTATGAGCATTCAACCTTCATTTTCAGGGAGTATCCCATATAGAAAATATAATAGCTCATCACACATTGTGACTTGTTTCTCTTACAAACCAAATTTGGGGTTGTTTAGTCCAGTTGGGTGGCAATTCTAGGTCACTCACTGAGGAATGTGCTATTTTATGACACCACTGCATGGGGAAGGCCTGGTTCAAAAACTCCCTGAGCTAAATAAAAGCTGATATAAATGTCAGCACATTGTTCTAACTACCAGCCAGTACTGTATTTTCTTTATGCATTTTCTCGTTTCTCAGTTTTGATGAACAAAAAAACATTCCTAATCACAAAAGACGTCGTGCAAAGTGTTTGGCATTTTGATGAGAAAAACACAGCATAGGAATATCTAGGATTTAAGACTGAGGAAAACAAGAGCATCCTTAGGATGAGAGTAAATGGACTGTTCAAGTGGTGGCCAGTGTGAGGTGTGTAGTTCCAGCTTTATGTAGCAGCTCATTATCCAGTGTTGGAAAAATGGAGTATCACTTTTATGCTTATCACCTTAAATTGCCCAGTACGGGCTGTGAGCTGCAGACAGTGCAATCATAATGGCTTGTGAACTGATGCAGTTTTATGGATTCAGAACATTAGTCATTCTCTTATGCCCTTAATTACCATTAGGTAGTTACACTTGTGTCTGTAATAGGTGCTGAACATTCTGCCACTGATAGGTTTTTAACTGTTCTTTTTGTTGTGGCAGTAAACATGCTATAGCTGACTGTTAGGAGGCCAGAACATTATTTTTTAGCCTGGTGCCATTAGGAACATGTCCAATGACATTTTGAGCTGTATTTGCTGGTTGCTTGTAGCCTACTGGGTTGGGCTTGGTTTTCAGGGTGTTTTTCTCCTGTCTTTAGGAATGAGAGGAAAGAACAATTCTGTTGCTAAGCTGGCACTGCTTAATTAAGAGGTGATGTTTTTTTCCCCTTTTTGCCTAGTTTACAAAGTGAGAAAGGAAGGAAACCTGATTGATTTTTCACAGTACTAGAAGCTAGTGATGCTATTTACGTGCTGACCGTGCCACTCAGTGCCCTAGAAATCTGTCATAAGCTACAATTTACAAGTTTTCAGTAAAGCAATGGATCACTGATGTATAGTAGGCCCTTCCCCAAAAAAGATGCAAAATTCAAAGCTCCTTTTTAGTCAAAGCTGCTTGCCATTATTCGGGTGATGAGGATGTGTGTTGGCAATGCTTCCTAATTCCCAGTAAGGATTTGGGGTTGTGGAACCCTGTACCCATCTCTCAGTTGTGTAGCTTGGTGCAGTTGTCACCATTTTATTGACTGTAGGTAAACAGAAGCAGTGGCTGTAGTTACCCTGGTTGGAGGCCAAGAGTTAGAGGCTGCACAGCTGGCAAATTTGAGTGTAACTCCCCAAAGATATTTTCAGTTGATGTTTTCCAAAATTCTGCACATGTGATGTGGGATATATGCAACTACTCTGGCCTTGAATTTCTTTAATAATGCCAGTGTATTCAAAATTGTCTTACTGAGGGCAGTCAGTGAAGTTCTGGCTGTGGGATTTGAGGCATTTGGTGGTAAAGAATTAGCTTCCAAATCCTTTCTTAACTTGCTCCATGTTTTCAAGACACTCTTTCCTAGTTGTTGACCTTCTTCTGAGTTTTCCATGTTGATTACATGGCATTTATGTTGACCTTAACTAAGCTGAGCATTCTCTGAAAAGGAATAAATAGGAATGTTTCTCCATCAGCGCTAATGCCAATAAAACATAGGCTTAAAGTTCATAAATATATATTAAGTTTAAATTGCATATGATTTCAAGAAATTACCTACTTCTAAAAAATTGCATTTGATAACAAGTTATGTTTGCCTGATAGACCAATTTTCACAAATTATGCAAGTTTCGTGGTATCAAAGCTTTCTGCTAGGAAGAGGTCACCTTGATATTTGTATTGAATACGTTTCAGCCTTGGCTCCACACTTTATCATTCTTGATGTCTTAAATTTTCCCTTACCTCCACAGTTTTTTTTTTTAATCTACTTATTTTTATTATTTGTTTTTATGACTTAGTGTCAACATATTTCACTGATTTTCTACTTACTAAACAAAATGGTTCCGTCTGAATTTCAAGTGTAGCCTTAATTTTGTAACTTTTAATGTATGATCAGTGTTATTTAGGTTACTCTGTATTTATTGCTTGTTTTTGTCACTGCCTACTAAATACATTAATGGTTGCAGATCCTGAATTGTGAGGCTCCTCTCTTTCCCAAAAATGTCAGGACTGGTGATGAAGCTCTCGTTCTTTTCTTTCATTATAAATCTAAATATCCACACAGTAAACACCAGAAGGTAATTGTGGGCTTCAGTTCAGTCCTGGAATTATCTGTCTGTAATGTTCAGCACTTAAGACATTATCATCTCATAGCACACCTTAGATGCAGTAATTTAAAAGACGCTTTGTTTTATCAAAAACTGCCAAACACCCTGAAAATCCTGTCTGAGGACTGTTGGGCTCCTCCAGCTCCACCTGCTGTGAGAATGCTCAGCCCAGAGCTGCCCCAAGCAGGGACTCCTGGGCTCCTCTGATCTGTCAGTCCACCTCCTAGCCAAACCATTTCAATCCCAAAAAGTGTGGCTGGGTGAAAAACCGCCCACACCGAAGCTGTTGAATGCAATCCAACCCACTGTCTTGGCCCAGACCAAAGGATGCCCACACAAACATTTCAGCCAGCAGGTCTGAGGGTGGAGTAACTCCCAGGGGACTGGGATGTGACAGTAGCACCTTCATTTCTTAAAACTGGATTTAAGAGGTAATGCTTCTCCACACTCTGAATTTACTTTGTTCCATCTGGTTTGTGGGCTTTTTGATTTGTTTACTGGACTTTCAAATGTGCTTCAGTCCTTCAGAAGCATCAGTTCTTGTCGGTGTGTTTCTGGTGGCGCTGTCCCATGCAGCACATGAGAAAGGTAGATGTGGAATCTGATGGGAGATCGTAAGAGACAAGACTGATGTTAAAATTTTAGCACAAGAAATGTCCTAGAGGCTCACACATTCATTGTTTCCTCCCTTGACTCTCTTACTGCACACAAGCTCTTTCAAATGTGTTCTGAGCAGTTTTTAAACTGTTTGCAAAAGTATATCTGACTGCTAACATTTTTTTTCTTCTTCCTGCTCTTTGAATCTGTTTAGAGGATTTTTTTTTTTTCAAATTTGTCTTAATTTGACTTCAGTTCCCTTCTTTTGGTGTTTGCATGAACTCAGATAACCTGCAGCAACTGGTCTTCTGGTTTCTCCAAAATTATTTTGTTTCATAGAGGTTTAATTGTAACCCCTGATTTTCCAAGGAATACAAATCCTTTTTCTTTAACTTTTCTGAATCTTAGGGATTCTTCTTTCATTTGGATGCCCACCACTTTATTTCTGTATTCCTAGAATACTTTTAAGTTAAGACTGCTGGTTATATGGTGGTTTCAACATAGCTTGTTTAGTATCTATTACAGTGCTAGTATAATTTATTTTTACTTATTCTCAAATGGTTTATATAGCAACTGCCCCTTTCCTGTTTGTGATAATTTAAATAATAACAATAATATTAAATTAATAATATTAAATATTAATTAAATAATAATATTCACACTTTCAGTGGCATAACGCCACAAACTTGGAGCATGTTCTTTTCCTGTCTCCTGGTAGTTACTGTAAGTTCATCAGGTTTTAATTGTATCAGCACCAAACTGCACGAGATTATTTTGTAAAGTTCATATAAAAATATGAACAATACACATAAACACAGGAATTGATCTCATTTGGTTTGATTCATCAGAGCTTTTGAGTTTTCCTGCTTTTCTCATGAGGTCCTTTATTTAGCAGTTGATCTCTAAATAACAACCATGGGGTTTTTTGTCCCTTAGTTTTGTAAATCTGACTGGAACTGTGTGACTAGAGTTGGTGTGTGTGTCCCCAGGTACCTTGTGTCAATCTCACCAGCACAAGTGCTCTCATGCCTTAATTTTCCATCCCTTCCTTTCTCGTGGTTTTTCTGCATGTAATTGGGACTTCTTTATGCAGGCTTTCAAGTTGAGTGTTTTGCTAAAAAAACCCAAAAGCCAGAATAGGTAGAATGTTTTATGGCAGAGAATCTGTGATTGTATGTGTATACATGGACAGATGCCCACCCAGCCACTTGGTTAATTCTCTTCCTCCTCAGCAGGTCAGGGGGAAAAACAAGATTAAAAAATGTGTACCGAGATGGCCTGCCAAGTACCATAATGGTACTTAATTTGAGGAAAATTAATTTAATGTATTGTCACTTAAAACAGATTTACCTAGTGAGAGGCAAAGGTCTCCCCTGAACCCCATCTTTCCCAGGCTCAACATCAACCCCTCACTCCCAAATCTTTTCCCACCTCCTGCAAGAGGAGCTCACTGAACTGTTTCTAATTTTTTTTCCCCTCATTCCCAGGTACTGCTTTTCCCTTTCTAGATTTTGACCCATGCATTGATATATACATACAACTTTCCATCCTCCATGCAGTTTTGGAGGTTTTTTCACTGATTTCTGTTCCCAGAGATGTGAGGAAGACTGAGCTGTGATGGGTGGTGTCTGCATACCAATAATTCACGGAAATAATCCCTGCCCAACTCAATATTGCAGTGGTATTTTTCACAATCTGGAGATGTGCAGCTGTCATGATGAAGTGAACTATCTCGAGTGCAATTGTGTATGTAGCCAGGACCCTTTGATAGAATTAATGGAAATCACATTGGCTAAAGCTGTTCCCTAAGCTTGATTCTTTTATTATTTCTGACAAACGTGTAACAAGCTCTTTGGAATTGACAACTTCTTTTTACATTGCCCCAGTAAAAAAAATCTTCTGTTTTCTCTCTTTTGCCTCTTTGCTTAACAATCAGTGAGGTTTCTCCGTGCAATGCATTTAATGCTTTTCCATGTCCCTCCTGCTAATTTTCCTGGGATGTCACGTTTCCAAGAGGATTAGTTGTGTTTGACTGTGCCATGGACCTGCCTTGAAATCGTGGTTTTTCCCCAGGGGTAGTTGTGGGTCATCTCATGCTGACCATAGACATAACCTAAATTTAATAAAGTGCTAGAACAAACAGCCCCTTTGTGGCCACATGGCCACATTTAGAAGGAAATTGAGGTGGGAGGTCAATTTTCATTTGAAGACTAGGTTTGGAGATGCCTGGGTTTTTAAGTGGAGGTTTTTAAATCTCATTTGTCTGACAGGTGGTATGAAATTTACATTTAAATTGTCCAGATCAGGTTCTTGTTTGTACTGCATTTTTTGACAAAAGGGATTTCTTAGTATTGCAAATCCTTTGCTGCTTGATCTGACCAAGCATAGCATTGGTTCCTTTGTTTCAAATCTGGACATTTCTTCTGACTACAGTAATTGTCATTTGCTCTGTCATTGCTCGTTTCCCATGTCACAATTTGAATATTGTTCAGAATTACTTGAAAAACATGTGTGTTTGGGCTTTATGTTTCCCCCTGAAGAGTGGCATCTCACAAAATTAAATCATTTTACTTAAAAGGCTGGATTTACCACTGCTGATCTAACCAGAAATGCTGAAATTTTTTTAACCTTTCTGAATGCTAGGGAATCCCATTCCTTGCTAAAGCAGCACATTTGCTCATATAATGATTTAGAAATAAATTTTAAAAACCTCAACAATACACTGGCAGCTTACCAGAACACATGTTGAAAATGCTATTGAAAACAAGTTCAATAAGACCTAAAGTTCATATCAAGACTAAATTGGATTTGAGTTTGTGGAATTGCAAGTGCCATTAACTGGTTATTTAATTTCCTTTTTGATTGAAGAATGCAGGGCTCAATAAAAGCATAATTGTGAGTGAAATGCAAATCAGAGATGTTAGGAGAAATCGTATTTGTAACAAATACTTGTTTGGCAGTTAATACTGTGATCTTTTCAAACACTGAAGAATCTTATGAGACCTGGTTTATTTTGTTGTTCAGTTACCATTAGTGGGCTTAAAAAGCAACTGCTTCTTGGGGGGATTGTTAGTCCAAAGTGTTCTGATGAGGGTGTTCCAAGAGATAAGGTTACTTTCATTTTTTCCCAATAATGTTTTTTTAATACCTTCTAGCATTTGAGGTCTTGCTAAGAGCATCAGAAGTGTGTAATGCACTGTTGTAACCAGGCAGGTGTACTGAAATCAGAATTTTAAACTGCAATCTTTCCTTACTCTTGCTTTAATCCGGTTTTTCTCATTATTCTAAACTTCAAGTGTAGGAAAGGGAACACAGGTAACCTGGCCCTGGATAAGTAACAGCTGTGTTAATTACCCAATACAGCCTCGTCATTGAGGAGTCACAGGTGTGTCCAATAAAGGTGATAAAAGGAAGTGGGTTGGCTGGTGAGGGGGGAATCATGAAGGAGGAGAAACCTGGAGGAAGAGGGTAGCAGAGGATCATGAAGAAGCAGGATCCTGAGGAGAGAGAATCCCTGCAGTGAGGTCAGTGTGGGTGTGCAGTCAGAGCTGCTGTTGGAGCCTGCAGTCACAGTCTGGCTGGGTAAAAGCTGCAGTCAGAGGCTGCAAACTGATCCCTGCAGTCAGAGTTCAGCAGGGAATACCCAGCAGTCAGAGGCTGCAGGGGAAACCTCCAGCAGGAGCTGCTGCAGGCAGAGGCAGGGAATGGTTGGGGTCAGGATGGCTGAGCTGTAAAGAGGAACAAACCAAGGCCCTTTTCATGCTGCGACGAACAAGGAATCTCTGTCTCTGCTCATTTCCACCCTCTTACAAGAGGGCTGCTGCAACATTTAACAATCTTCTAAGAACTTTGCATCTATTGTGTATACTGCTGTAATCTCCGGACATGCAAAAAGGTTTTTCAGTGCCGCATTGGGAGGAAGGTTGAAGAGGTGCTAGTGGATCCCACACAGTTTTTGTTGACAAAGCTGTTGCTGCAACACATCCTGAAATGCAGATAAATAGTGTAGATTGGCTGGTTGCTGATAGATTCTGGAGTATAAAATAAATAAGGCACATTGTGACCCTTGCAGGACAAAAGGAAGGATGTGTGGAGCTGACCTCTTGCCAGGCAGATGACTGCTACAGAAATGAAGCATCATCTGGGCAAGGGGAAAAACTTTCTTCCTCTTAAAAAATTAATGCATAAAATTGTTGAGACAGCACAATGATGCATCAAGTCCAACAACCTGCACAAGCACTTGTTTTACCAGCGTACATGTAGTGTGTGTTCAAGTAGCATGAAGTGCCTTTTTGTAGAGTGAAGAACAGGCCATTAAACATCAAATATAGAATGCACCCCCTCTCTGTTCCTCCCAAGTGTACTGGCATTTTTGAACTCCAAATTGGATGGAAATATTTCAGTTTTGAGCTGTTGTAGATTTCCTGAAGAGAGTAGCTGCTGGTGTGACCCTTTAGTATGGTTTACGGCTGCCTGAGGCGGGAATTGAAAAAAATCCACAGTGTGAATAATAAAACCAAACCAAGAATCAATAATGTATTTGTTAAAAAGACTAAACTAAGTAGATTAAATGTGCCAGACATAGTATCTTGCTTTTTCACCCAACCTGCCCTGTAACTTTCTTCCTCATATGTCTTTTGGGAAAAAAGATAAAAGAACATCTTTATGTCCTTTTTTTTTTCTTTCACAAGGAGTAAGTATATATTTTTTTCAGCTGATTATATGCTCTTAGGAAATCTTTGATTTCCTGTGGAGAGGAGATAAGAGCAGTGCTTCAGTAGAAATAATGTCAGATAGTTTTGTTTGTTCTTGTACGTGGATGGCCTTCCCCAAATGCTCTGTTGGTTTTAGATAATCCAGCCAGGTCTTTGTGTTGCATCTGCTACATGGTGGGAGCGATTTAAGGGCTAGAGCTGGGCTGGCACTGCTATCTGTGTTCTTTGTGCTTTTGTATTTTTTTTTATTTTTTTTCCCCTAGTGCCTATGAATGTTTGATTCCTTTAAAGTTTCTCAGGCTTTCTGTGCTGCCATCTCCCTTCATTTTGCTGTGCTACCTCACTTGCATTTCATACATGTGCTTCCCCAAGTTCTTGTAACTCCTGTCATGGTGTGCTGCCTATTTGGGGCAAAGCCCTGAGGTTTTCTCTCACATTCAGCCCTTCCCAAAATCCCATTCCCCACCTTGCAGCAAGAGCTTCCATGCTCCCTCCCTCTCCTCCTCTTCCTCCACCTCAGTCTGCTGCTCCTCGGTGCATTTTCCTGCAGTCTGCACAAAGATCTGTCAGCAAGAGGAGCCTCTCACAGCAATTCCCACCCTTCCTGCTCCCCCTGCCCAGCCTGCAGTGGCAGATAGAGCAGTAGACATCAGAAATTCAGTGAGGAGTGGCGCATCAAGAATATCTCTGCTTCAGTTTAGCCTTCAAATGGAGCCTGCAATAGATAGCAAAATGCCATGAGGAGCAGCATTTATTTACTTAATAAAGTAAATCATTATTTTATTCCCGCTGCTGAAGAGATCATCCCTTGGTGCTCAGAGACAGTGTGTGTCAAGGAGGGGTTGGAATAGTCTCAGTGGAGGTTAAGGAGTTCTAATGCTCTGCACTGCACATTTCAAGAGAAAGTACCAGTTTTAAGTGGAATTCAGAGCCTGGGTGTGTGGGGGTTGGTTTGCCTGGGTTTTATCTCCTGTGGCATTAGCAAGACACTTTAGGAAGGTAGGATTGATTCCTTTCACTTTGCTGCACTTGAAAACAACAAGGCATTTTTATTTAAATCAGTGGGTAGAATAAATATTTAACCTTGTTGGAATTATAACTATGCTGAGGCCAATATCCCATTGCTGTGCAATTCAGTGTATGATGGGAGATTTCACAGCTGACTAGTGCTTTACACTTTGTTTCAAATTACTTTGGCTGTGTTATGTTGCCACCCTAAAACCCAACTTGCTTGCTATATATGGCAAAATAGAAGATTTAATTGTCTGCATTAGGAAGCTCATGTACACTTTGAAATCTCTTCCAATTAACATTTCTTTGTACAACGTTTTTTTCCTGGAATAGCAATCCTGGTTACGGTGTAAAGTGTATTTAAAGGAGAATGATGTGCTTGAGTTCAGGAACAGCTGCATACATGTGTTTAAGCAGCTGTGTAATTTACACAGACATTGCATATACACTCTGATAGGTAGATTTTATAATTGCAAAGCTACCTGTGTGAGTATATTTTCCACTTGCATTTGCATTGTGTATGCTTTCTCCTCCCACAGGAGGATGCTAATGGCCAGAGCAGTGAGATCTTTCTCCTTTCAGTGGTGTGCTGGTGTCTTTCTGATCTTTCCCATATTGTGTTCAGGTTGAAGACTTAATTTTCTACTTGGGCGTTAGAAATTCCCTGACAGACAGAAAAGCTCCATCACACAGCACAATAAACAGCACAGCTAGGAGGCAGTTTTGCTTCCCAGAGTCTGCAATTACTGCTTGCTACTTTTTTTTTTTTTTTTTTTTTTTTTTTTACAAGACTGCTACAGAATCCATTTCTTCATGATGTGATCCCTTGCAAGCATACTCCTTTACAAATTCTGGAAAAGCAAAGCCAAAATGTTTGCTTCTAAGAAAAATAAAAAATCCACTGATTACTGCAGAGAGGTGAAATTCTTACACACGTGCAGCTCTCCTTCAGAATGGCATTATGATACCTCTTGTGGCAAGGTACTGATAGGAGAACTTGGTTCCTCCTCAGCAGACCAAGTGTAAATGCATTTTCACTAAAACTTCTTCCCCCATCCAGTACTAATAAATATCAAACAACTAAGTAAACTTGAAATCTAGTTTTTCTTCAGTGAAATCTCTGGACTGACTGGTGTAAGCCTCTGCTCACATGACCTACATGATTGCAGTGTATATCTCTGTGCAGCTGACACATTTAACACAGTTATGTGGCAGGTATTTTTCCAATATCAGCATGGCAGAGTGCGAAGCGTGGTGTGATGCTGTGTATTTCAGAGAAAACAGCTGTGACCTACTTTGTCTTGCCTGGTGGCCACCTTTTGGCCACAGACTTCCTGCTGCAGCCCTAAGCTGAGCCCAGGTACACAATAGGAGAGCACCTGAGTTGTAGATGGTGCAGGTGAGTTGATGTTGATTTTAAAAACCCCAGACAAGATCAGACAAGAGGCCCCTGTCAGCCTCTTAACCAGGGATCCCTCTCTTACTCAGTGTACTTTGGTGGACCCTTATTTCAATTCTTTACCAGCTCTGGTCACTGTATCAGACCAGAAAAGTTGAGTTTCTTTATTAGCCACCTTCCACCAGCTGCATCTGCAAATGGAAATTATTCTTCAGGAACTGAATGTAGTTTTCTGTTGCTCCTGAATTTTTTTTCACTCAAGGAAAATGTGAAGGCTTGTACCTTTCTTGGGAGGAACTGAGAAGCATATAACAGTTTCTTCAGAATAATGTTGGTTTTTTATGCATTTTGAAAATTTCCTATGTCCCCTTTTTGTTTTACATGAATGATAAATTATTACTGTGGCACAGTCTGTGAAGGATACAATGAATTGGTGCAGCTTTGTTTCTCTGGGTAACAGAAAGGTTACTGGCTTTTCAGAGTGCTTAATTTCACTTTCTTAGAGTTATTTTTGAGTGGACAGCAAATAAGGTTTTCTCTGGCTGAATGAGTTCAATAAGGCAAGGTAGATTGTTTAGCAGAAGATTCATGGCTCTTCTGTTTAGGTTTCAACATAGCAGATCCAAATGAGGGTACTTTCTTTCCAGGTTATGAGTGTCCACAAAAATGATCAAAGTAGGAACTTAGTGATTGGACAAAGAAGCTATGGGACAATGGTTATTAAAAAAAAAATAAATATAGAGGAGAGAGAGAAAAAAGCAAAAAGCTCAAGAATAGCAACAGAATTGGTAGAATACCAATATCATCTCTTTCCAAACAGAACGGATTTACCATGGTAATGGGAATCAACCTAGCATGAGTGAATTCATTTTGATGACTAAAATACGTCTTTGACAAGATGATTATATGGGATCAGTGGCAAGATTATTCTGTTTATTTCACAGCTGAAGGACAAGTGGATGCATTGAGTTAACCCTACCTCAGGCATGCTGGGCTGTGCATCTCATTTGTTCTCTTTTATTGTCACAAGCACTATCATCTGGCCTTAGCCCACGTGGTCTCAATGAAGCTCGGTTATTTACGTGTTGGTTGTGATTCAGAAGGTATTTACAGTGCCAGTAATAAATGCTGGGTTTCAGAACATGTATGGAATAAATGCTTAGTACCTTTTTTCTCTTATTTCCCCCTTCTTCTTTCCTTTAAAACATCTTTATATTCCGTGCCATCTGGTGCTGATGATTCCCACATAGCAAGTACTCGGTGCATGGTGGAGATCCCTGTCATACTGACTGTAGAGATGGCCTTCAGTGCAGTCCCACAGTTTAAAAATGTGACAAGCTACTATTTGAAGAGCATCATTTATATATCTGTAAACATACTGACAAATTTATAAACTTAAAACGTGGAAGTTTTTTCCATTTTAACAGCCTTGTTGATTAAGCTGTGGGACTCAGGGTTGATTTTAGCACACAGGAACAGTCTACAAACTGTTACATCTTGATATATGCACAAATATGCCAGTGTAGATATTTTTTTCTGAGCAAATATGAAAACACATAATGATTATTTGTGTTGATGTGCATTTGGTTCTTTCCATGATTTGCTTCAAAACGAAATCATTAAAACTGGCAAATAAGAATATTAAGCCTTTTTGAATCCATAGGGAAGGAAACATGCTTTAAATGAATAAAAACCTGCCTAGCACTTAGGCTGTGCTAACAAAAAAGGATACAGACCTTTTTTTTACCAGGATGAGTTGATTTACACAAAACATTAGGCATCTCATTTAAACTGACAAATTATAACACTTATCCCTACAGCTACTGAAATGATTTTTCTGGATTGACATTTGCTTGTTAGCATTATAGACCTCCTGTTACAATCTGTTATCTTAATCCTCAGGTAGATCATATTAAAGTTTGATTACTTAATTCCTGTGTTTTGTAACTGGGCTTTTCATGGGGAGGTGGCATTGCCTGATTTTAAGTTAGATGTTTTTTGTACAGTTGGATCAAGAGCAGTAAAAGAGGCAGATAAAGCTATTAGCATCTCCACATAGTTTGGGAGTCCCTGAAACAGATTTCTGTTAGTTTTGTGTCACAAAATCCTTGTTGCATGTCATGCTTTGAAGAACATTGTGCAGGGTCAGGAGCTGGGCTCTGTGATCCTTGTTGGGTACATTTCAACCCAGAACAGTCTGTGTTTCTATGGGCTACTGGTGTACATCTTTCTGATACTGCACAGATAAATTAGGCAAAGATTTGGCAAATTTACTCACAATTGAGTAAATGTTTCCCCACTGAATGTCCCAAGCACAAAAGACTGAGCATTTACGCAAGGGTGTCCAAGAACAGGGAATTGATTGCATGTTTTCTGTACTTTGATGAAACAGGGGACTTATGTTCTTACCAGTTGTGTTCCAGGGAATAAATACAAAATGTAATGGGAATGTCAGTGTGTATCTCTAGTTACTATCTTAGTTCTTCTCCACACTCTTCTCCTCGAAAACAGCACATTTATTTCATATCAGATGCATCAGAATAATTCTGCCATATCTTATCATGCCTTTGCAGGAGAATTATGGCCATGCTGACTGCAAGGACTTGCAGAGCCTAGAGCTTGCTTTGCCAGCCCTTTTGCAGGTCAAGATTACAATTTCCAGGAATAAGTTGGTAAAGCCCTGTAAAAGTTGCAAAATCTTGTTAAGTTTGAAGGCTCTCAGAGCTGTCCCAGGCTGTCACTGTGGGTAGTATCTGTGCAAAGACACCCCAAAAGCAGTAGAGTTCAGATGAGGTGCGCTTTATGTGAGGGCAGCAGAGTGCCCACCCTCATTCCTCTTGCCTTAGAAGGCTTGCACCCACTGTGCCATCAGCTGTGATGATGAAATCTGTGCTGTAAAGGATGGCTCCTGGACTCAGAGAGGGGCACCAGAGGAGTGGCTGCTCCTATCCAGGATTTTGCTGGATCCTGGTAATGGATGGCGAGATGTGGCA
Organism: Cettia cetti; assembly: GCA_013401135.1. NCBI lineage: Eukaryota > Metazoa > Chordata > Aves > Passeriformes > Sylviidae > Cettia > Cettia cetti. The sequence continues at coordinate 19,518 of VZUI01026477.1, read as the reverse complement.
GATGGTGGCAGTAAAATTGTCACTTGCTGAAGCAGCTCTTCAGGAAGCAGACACAGCCTGCACCGTTTTTGTGGTACAGCTGGGTGTGTTGCCCAGGTGTGTGCTGTGGCAGTGGAGGATGTAGAAAGCTCAGCCCAAGTGAGATACCTGTGTCTGTGGGTAGGTGCACTTTGCCACACGCCTGGCCATCACACACAACCTGCCAACCCTCCCTTTCTCTCCAGGCAGATGAACACAGTGAAGCCCTGTTACTGGTGGCCAGTGTGTGCTTTTTTGTGCCCTTGTCCTTTTCAGTATGCTGGAGGAACACTCACTGCAGTAACATGGCCCAGTGTCACTCATTACTTTACCTGTTTTATCTTTTGTGAAATTGAGCCTTTAGCCAGAATTGCCTGAGCTGCTGCTCCAGCAGTCAGTAAACTGTGAGGCACCTCGAGCTCATTTCTCTCAAGTAATTTGATTCCCACATGCTTCCTGAGATTGCTTTCCTGCTGAAAGTGGGGATGGGGGTGCAGATGGGAGCAGACCAGAAATGTTATGGCAGGCAAATGTAGGTTAGGGATAAAAACAATGCAAAAGCATGTTTCAAAAGAGCCCATCTTGCTTTATCTCCCTTTAACCCAGTCCTATAAACAAAAACATGTTTCTGTGTGAGAATTAGAGACACAGGGGCTTTTGTGCTGGTGCAAGGTTTGCAACAGGAGGCTAATCCCATCCTGCTTCTGCATATAGTCAGTAAAATAATCCTTTCCATAAAATTACCAGAAATGTGTGTAAAATGCTAATTAGATTATTCTTTTGGGGGGCTAGCTGATGATGAAAGGCTCTGATGGATTTCAGCATATTTTCTGAAACCATACACAGAATTCAAGGCTGTTTGTTTAGGTTGGTGAGCTGTTTCCTTTACATTGTAGTGACTTAGTAGTAATTGAAGACCAGTTTTCTAGATAACATTCTATTTCAGACTGGTTAGCATGGCAGCAGTTTCTAAACAGTGTACAATTTATGGAGAGATTCTATACTGTGCTTTATCACCATTTTGGCCAACCTGCTGCAAGGGAGTGAAAAACAAGCCTGAAAAGTTCATCTTGCTGGAGGGAGAATTGTTCTGAAAATAAACCATTCAGTGCATAAACAATAGTATATCAGTTGTCCGAAATAGGCATTTATCCCTCTGCGTGGTGTTCACTTTGTATCCAGGCCAAGCTACCGGGCTCAGGGTATGGAATTCCTGTGTGGAGAAAGTCCCAGTTTGTTAGCTAGGATATCACTAATTTGAGCAGATGGTCTGCTTAGAGCTCTGTTATTTTATATGATGAAAATGAGGCTGTTGGAAGTCCCCGCTTTGGGTTTCGTTAGTGGTCGTTAGTTGGTGTCATGAGACATATGCCTTGATGATATCAGCAGCATTATTAAATGTTACAAGAATTTATTTTCCCAGCAGCAGTGGAAGTATCCACAGTAACATTTGTAGGGCTTAAGCTAGTATGTTTTGGGTTTTTTTTAATCTTGGACTTGATAAGTATATTCTTTAAAATGTAAAAATATTCTTTACTGAGAAATGTATTCAAAGGAAGCACATGCTAAGTGCTGGTATTATCCAAAATTGACTATTTTACTTGCTTTTCTCGATGAATGGTTGTCATCTGTCACTCCAAAACAGTACAAATGCTGCTGGAGCAAATCTTTGTAGAGTCAATTTACAGGGAGTGATGTTTTGGGAAAGCGATTCAGCACAGGGATTTTGTTTCGGGTTGGGTTTTTTTTTCCTATTCTTGCATTGCCCAAGTTCTGAAAAAGGGTTAGAGAAGCTACAAGTCAAAAAGCTGAAAATTTGTGATTTTTTGCAGTATGTGTGTTTCAGTTTATGGTGCAAGGGTGATGTATGATGTAAGAAAAGCTGTACCTACACAGCTGTATGCCAAATTTCATGACTCTTGCTAACCCTGTTGCTTGCTTGTCCACTGTGCCTGCAGCTCCACCTCTTCAAAGCCTGTTCTATTAATCTAACCTACTGAGAGCGATTCATACAGCTTAGGGGGCTTTATTTTTAAATCCTCACAGAAATGATTTGCTGCCCCCAAGTTAGGAATTTAAAGGAAAATTAAATTAAGGTGCCTAAGTAATGAAAGCATCCTTGGATTTGGTAGGTAGAAACCATCAAAGCAAAAAAAGTCTTTATCCCTGGAAAGATTTTTGATATTGTTTAGTGCTGGAGGGAATTGCTGTTGCTAATGTATCATGCAACTTAAGGCCTTAAGTTCATATGCTAAGGCTTCATGAATTCTTTAATTTCCAAAGCTGTTTGTTATGGTTTAGGTCATAAATTGAGAGATTTCCAACTCAAACATTTCTCTCTTTATAAGGCCTATGGCACTGGGGTCATAGTGTGGTATAGTTTTGCTGACAGATGGATTAAAGAAAGAAAGCCTTAAGAAAGCCCTTATGCCTTAAGAAATGTCTGAATTTTTCTTGCTGCCATGAAATGTAAGCCTAGTATTTGTTACTGTGATATATGCGTTGAATGGTTGCCTGCCTGGTATGACACATGTATAACTCTCAATTGTTTCTTCTTCTCCTGAGCAGTAGGCTTTTCTTAATTAAAATAATAATAATAATAAAAAAAATAGAAGAAAAATCCAATAAATCATTGCTGTGTCTATTTTCAATTTATTTAGCTGGGGGAAAATGTATCAGATGTTACCAAAAACCTTTATACAAATCTGTGAAGAAGGGAGTTGACCAACTATAATTCCAAAACATTTTAAAGAATAGGAAGGAAAAAAAAAAAGCCCAGATTTTTGTTTTCTTATATATAAAAGAAATATATGCCTTTTTATTTATCTCTCATTTCTTCTCTTTTTAGGTTTTCCAAATGAGCCTGCTGCTGTCATTGCCCTTAACACTATTAAGGAATGGTTAAGCAAGAATCACAATGAGGTAGGGAATAAAATTACTTTTTTTTTTCCTTTTCAAATTTCTGTTTAAGGTTATGGTCTTTGACTCCAAAACTGTGAAGAGAGTAAACACAGGCTTGAGACTTGAAGTCTTTTTCTATTTAGTGTTAAGAGCAGTGAAATCAGGTCAGGACAATATAGCCAGAGGAAGATTTTTATATGTAAAAGCTCTACTAGAATTCAAAGGAAATACCTTTGTTTGAAACCATACTGTGCATTTCCTGTGCATTGTAATCTTTCCTGGCAAAGCAGAAGACTATTCTCTTCCTAAGCTGTTTCTGAATGTCAGTTTTTGGATAATAATGAGGAGATTCTTGGAAAGGAAATGTGCATAGCCAGTTGTCTGTGGAAACAGCCACCAAAGGTCAGTGGTGTTCCAGAGGTCACTTTACAGTAAAGAGCTGTAGCATCCTATTTTCTGTTTTCATTAATTTTTTGGTTTGCTTACTATTAAGTGTTCGTTTTCCCAGGAACACTCACTAAATATATGGATTTTTAGTAGTAGTGGTCATCTTCCAGTGTCAACATATTTGTACAAGACAAAAAATGCTCTTAACAGCATAATCTGCATCTCTCCCCTCTCTAGTGTTTGTCTTTCAGAGTTCCTAGTGTTGGATTGGAGAAGTGCAGCAAAAAAGAGGCAAAACATAAAATAATCATGTCTTAAACTGACAGTCTGCCTGCCTCCTTATGACAACAGCCAGCAGATTTCAGACAGTTAAAGTTGTTTGGCATTTTGTCTGAAAACATTGAACAAAGCATTCAGTGGAGAAGCACTGTGTACCAGGACATAATTTAGGAGTATTTTTCCTCCAGCCATGTATTCAGGGAGCCTAGTTTTTCCCAAGAATCTGATATGCCAGGGTATGAATCCAGTCATTTTATGTAGTTTGGTTTGGGGTTTTTGCTGAATTTGAATTGAGAGGAAGTAATATGTTGAGAATTGAGTGGTACAATAGAGGTTTTCAAACCTAGGAGTGCACACCTGCTTGGACTCTGATTCTTTGCAGCACTGAGTTGCCTTTGCTTTTGCTGCTGTCACAGTTGCTTCCCACAGTTAGAAATCTGAGTTTTGGGTGGCCTAAACCTCATCATCTTAGCCCTAAACATATATTTTATGTTTAACATGTTCTTGTCTGTTTGTAATTTTAACCTTGATGTGTGATGCTAAAACCAACACGTTTGTGGTGCTTGCCATCTTGTAATTACTTCTAGCTTCATTTTTACCACATAATTTAAAAAATAGGCTAAAAGGTTTGGTTTTGTTTTCTGCTCCAGAAATAAGTTTTTCTTCCTCAGAAGCCGAGTCTGTATTGCATATATACCTCCTCTTGCCTTGCTCCTCACAAACTCCAACTTAACCAGAATTACTTTTCAATAAGTAGCTGTAGCTTATGTTTGGACAGTGAAAGGAGCCCAGACTGTCCTAACCACAAAGCAATTATTTAAAGTTATCCTACTCACCTTACACCACAGGGTGGTTTGTTTTTTTTTTTTTCGATTTGGACTATTTCAGCTCCTAGTTGTTGTCTTAAATGTTGTTTTCACAGCATCCTGAATCCCAGCCTCACCAAGCTGAGGTCTCACTCTGTTTGATGCACTTGAAGACATTGGGGTGGTGCAATTAGTGCATATTACTGATTATGATGATTCGGAGCTGTTCCCCAGAGTTTTTGTGTTAGGCTTTCAAAGGAAGAGGAGTATTAGGTTTCTGTCAAGGTAAGTTTTGAGGGTTTGGTTTTCCACAGCTTCCTCACATGAAGCTTACCCTCTTTCTAAGGTTTTTACACAGTCCAGAGGTTTAAGTTTTAGATGATGGCACACAAGCATGTTTTACATGTCATAAATAGGACAGCAGCAAAATAAAGATACTTAATTTTATAGAAGACAGCAGTAACTTACGTAGTAAAAGGGATCTTTGGAAAGCATACCATTACTGGGTTGCTGGTATTTAATGTGTATAGCAAGGTGAGCATAGTTGTCTGCTTTAAAAGAACTGATGTAGCTCTGTGCCAGGTGTCAGTCTGATCCATTTTATGTTGTTATGGAACCACAGAATGTTTTCCATAAAAGTTTATCCATTTCCAACCCCTGCTGTGGGCAGGGATGCTATCCACTAGAGCAGGCTGCTCAGGGGCTCATCCATCCTGGCCTTGAACACTTCCAGGGATGTGCACACTTACTCCCTTGGACTAGATTTTGTGTTTTGAGTAGTAATATTGTACATTACCCAAGCTTTTCCCCAAAGCAGCTCACCATACAGCAGTGGAATCAAGAGGACTTTCTGTGCTTTAGCACACTCTCCTCTTACTGCACACAGCTATATGATACAGTCCTCTCTACAAAGTTCTGTCTTAAAGACACATCAATTCCCACTACACCCACTGGGTGTTTAAATTCACATTTTCTAGTCTGGGAGCAAAATCTCTGATGATCTGGCGCCGAGGGCAGATTTCAGAGTGCTGTCAGGATCTCCTTCCTCTTACCACTGACCAAACCTGCTCCCCTGGTGCTGTCAGGATGAGCTGAACAAGAGAGGCCTCCTACCCTTGGCTCTGGCAGAGTTAAATTAATCCAAGTCAGCTTCTTTCCCCCAGCCTTGGTTCTGCAGTCTGCCTCACCTGTGAGAAGGTTCTGCTCCTTCAGTCCCAAAGGGCTGTGGCAGCCAGTTATGCCCTTGGGCCAAACCACTCACTGAGGTCCCAACCTCTGATTGCAGAATGTGAATTGACTGATTCAATTCAAGAAGTTTTAGTGCAAGATAGATAGCATGCTCACTGGGGAATATGCCTCCATTGCACTATTCCTGGCACAAATAGGTAGGTGAATAGGAGGGAAGCTGACAAATTTCCAAGTCTCTTGTTGCTCTCTACTGCAGCCGTGTCTCCTCTGCCTTCCAGCAACCAGGAATCTGTGACAAATTTGGGAAAGATAAGGCAATATCCTTGTTTTCACCTCTCTACCTTCCTGTAGTACTTCTTTCCTTTGATGCTATAATGAAGATTTTTTAGATATTAATTCAAAATAGAAATAAATCAGTTGCTATATTCCTTAGTCAGCCCAGGGGCCTGAAAATGTAACTTGAATGACTCCTGCAAGCTGTGTTTGAGTCCTGCAAATTTCTCTGTCATAGTATTTAAAAGACAAGTGATTTGCATTTAATAAAAGGTTTTCTTACCCAAGCCTGTGGTTGTGCTTGACCCCTCAGGTGTTTGTATAAAAACTTATTAGCATGCTTAACTCTGATGTCACTTAGATGAATGTCTCATTACCATGCAAATGGAGTTAGCTCCTTCCTGAGGTTAATTGTTACAAAGCAACAGAGAGATATTTCTATTGTCATTTAGTCAACATACAGCCACCATAGCCCAGCAGCCTAAAAGTCAACTACATAAAGTTGGCTGGGAAAAACAACTATTTGTAGTTTAAAAAAATAAAAAATAAAAATCTATCTGTAAACAGTGGTCTGGACTCAGTTGTGTGTAACAGCAGCACCTTTCCACTCTTGAAATGAAGCTCTTAGTCAAACTAATCTCTGGCCATGCTTTACACCCAGGATTGCTGACTTGCAGCCAGGGGGCAAATCTAGTTTAGGAGCTGGTAAATGGTGTTGTGCTGTGAGTGTAGAAATCCCTTGGAGCAAACTCCCTGGAATGGCCTCAGTCAGCAGTAGTGGTTAATTTACTGCAGACCACCTAGGCTATCTCCTGAGCAAACTGTGTTTTCACATTGCACAGAGTGCTCTAGAGGTTTAATAGAATTCTTCAGAGCACAAAATAGAATTGGAGTCCACTCTCTAGGAAATTACACCCTGGGATTGATTTCTAAAATGCACATTAAGTTCTTTAAACAGGTCAGAATGTTTCTTTCTGGGATGATTTGGCAAGGTTTGAGGTGTTGCCAGCTGATTTGCTGTAATGGTATCTCAAAAACATTGTGGGAACTTTAAATGCTGGATTCCTTACATTGCTGGGGGTGATGGGAAGAGGGTTATCTCTGTTTTTTTGTGGCAGGTATCTAGGAATGTTTGCAATGATAGAAATGATCTGCTTTTACTTTGCTATGTTTCTCGAAAGGGTGAAAAATAAAAAGATCTAAGTCTGTGCCTCAACATACAATACACTGGCATGAAAAGCCTCAGGACTTTTTTAATGCTCAAGAAAAGGCTTTAATTTAACAGCACATTTAGTTCAAAGCATTGTTCTTTCTCTTGCACAATATCTCACAACATCTATTGCACACCCTGGTAGAACAACAGCTAGGAAAGTGCAATGGCAATGCATGTGCCATTGAAATAACTGATACAAATTAAAAACACAGAAATGGAAGCTAAATCAACACATCATTGAGTCCTTTTCATTAGACTCATTGCTGAAGAGAGACTTTTCTTATTTTGCCTGAAGCACATGAGACTCAGGTCCTTATCTTTTAGCAGATATGTATCAACCCACAGCCAAAAAAAAGGGAATGTTTCCAGCAAAGCAACATTAGCCAAACTGATCCAGGGGAAATTAGTGGAATTCTGTTTTAGTGGGGGTGGGGAGGTGATCAGGATCACACTTGCTGTACTACTCCTGACAAAAATGTTCATGGGGAAACCCCTGTTTGTCTGGTTAGACACACTCCAAGGTGGGTGCCCTGCGCCTGTGCTTCCTTTGGCACTGTGTTCTATCCAAATATGTAAAAGGGATCTTTGGGAAGCACCCCATAATGTGGGGTCATTTTCCACTCCTCAGGTAGCTAAAGGCAGGATATCTCACACACCCTAAATGGTGCTGGGTACTGGTGACCAGTTTGGAGAGAGATGTGATGACCAGATACTGCCTGGGAGGGCAGAGCAAAGGGAGCTGCCACCGCTCTCTGTTGCACAAAGCAGGCTTGCCTGCACAAGATCATTTAAATATTAATTTTATTTTGTTTTTAATTTCACTAACCCCCTCCTTTCGGTGGCCTCAGCAATTTAATTCTGCCTCTTCATTCTTCAGAGGCAATTAAACAAAGTGGCATCTTGAGACAGGGCCTAGTCTTTATCTCTGCAGAAGGATGCAGATGGAGACAGCATGTCTTGGAAAACGTTGCCTGATGCAGTTCCATTTAATGTAACCTCAGTTAGATTCCCTGAGGGCAGAGCAGCTAACTTTCAGCATGTATTCCAGAAAGGACTGGAGTAGCTAGCTGACAATATTTAATTAATGAAAGAAAGTTAAAAAAAAAAAAAAACAACAAAAAACCAACCAAACATGTATATTAATGCAAGCAACTCCCCTTAAGACAGTATGACTTTTAGTTTTGATTTGTTAGTTTTCAGGTTTACAGTTTTACAGTTGTCAAAAAAAACCCTGTGAAATTTTAACAAAAATATATGTATTTATGCCTAAGGCGATACCTTTTGGTTTGGGCCTGCGGTGACATGTGTTTATTTTAAAGAATATTTATTACTCAGAAATAAAGCTCTGAAAATGCAGGTTTTGATTGAAGCCACTGACAGATCCTCAAGGACAGTAAGGGTGCTGATAAAAATTCATCCGGCTATTTTGGTCGCTCTGATATGCCAGTATCACTTGATTAACATAATCTCCTCCCCTCCCCCAGCACTGTTCTCTTGGGTAGGTTAAAAAATGATCTCCTTTCTATTTCTACATTCTAATTAGGTGGTAATCATATGCTGCTCTGATTGAAATGAAAATCAGCCATCATGCCACTGTCATCTTGCTGAAGTTGAGAAAAAAAAATGCTTTTCAACTGGTGCGAAATTAAAATGATTTATTTGCTCTGTGTAGCTGCTCTCTCACCAGGCTCAGAGAGATTCAGTGCTGTCCCCAAAGCCCAAATCTAACTATCATCCCAACAGACAAGTCATTTTCTGAAATGATAAGGCAGCTACCAAGGCAGCAATGCTTTTCATGTATGTTCTTCAGGCTGCTGTTTAGTTAGAGGAGCAGACCAAGCCTGATAAAGTGGAGCAGACCAAGCCTGTCTTTGTTATACATCATACTTTATTTATTAACTTGAAAAGGTTCTGGTATTTTTGCTCCAGCTACTGAGAAACAGGCAGGAAGGATCCCTCCTGGACAGAGCTGTCAGAGCTCATGATGGCTGGGAATATCCCAGGGCAGTGTCCTGTGGTGTGGTTTCTGTAATGTTCATTTGTGACCAAAATGAAACTGGGAGGAAAGATTTGGAGACATGGCTTTCTGTCAGCTCTTCCCTCTGAAATTTGTGGAGAATCAAGGAAATCCATGAACAGTGTAGGTGCTGAATACATCTTTGTAAAGGTTTGTCTAACCTTTGCGTGCTGCATCAAAAAAACCTTCAGTAACTCTGCTGCAGCTAATGAGTGTCACTAATACAAAACAGAGCTCTGCATGGGTTCTTTCGTGTTTGCAGCAGTTAACTATCTAATAATTGAAATTTGCCAAAGAATTTGTTCTTTTTATCCTTACAGTTTCATAGCAGTTATGATAGCAGGAGCCTGGATAGCTTCAAAATTCTACAGGGTTGTAGCTAAATGAACAAAGTTGTCTCTGCTTAGAGGCTGAGATTCTGTCTTGTTTCTTTATATTTTTCCTTGTGGTTTCTGGGTGTTTGGAGGGGCCTTACAACTGTAGTGAGCGGTGTGAAAAAACTTAAAAATAAGTAGAAAAAGTAGCATTATTTTCCTTCTTGTATGACAAAAAGGATCAGGATGACATCCTGTTACTTCTGTACTGGCTTTCTGCCGGAAATCTGATAATTTGAACTGGTTCCTCAAATCAATGCAATGCAGAAGAAGTCCAGCCTTCATTTTGGAAGGATTGAGTTATTGTTGCTGCCCTTCTGGGGACTTTAATTCGGCTTCTGTTCCTCACCCTGTGTGTATGTAGGAATAAATAACTGGGGAATAACAATCCATGTAGCTCCAGTGAGATTCATGGATAAAATCCTTCATGAGTAACAGAGAAATTGCTGCTGCAATCTTTGTTTTGCTTCTGAGCTCTTCCCATTAGTAAATCTGTTGTGATTTGTGTTCTGCTCTACCTTGGTGTCTGACTGAACTGTATCAGTGGATTGCAGCTGGGTCTTAGCAGGAGCTGTGCTGAGATGGGGTAAGAGGAGGGAGAATGGAGCAGGTTTAGGAGGAGGGAGATGGAGCAGGTTTAGGAGGAGGGAGAATGGAGCAGGTTTAGGATGAGGGAGATGGAGCAGGTTTAGGAGGAGGAAGAATGAGGCAGGTTTAGGAGGAGGGAGATGGAGCAGGTTTAGGAGGAGGAAGAATGGGGCAGGTTTAGGAGGAGGAAGAATGGAGCAGGTTTAGGAGGAGGGAGATGGAGCAGGTTTAGGAGGAGGAAGAATGAGGCAGGTTTAGGAGGAGGGAGATGGAGCAGGTTTTTCCTTCTGCTCTGTGCAGCTTTGCAAGGAGGCTCCTGTTGTGGAGACAGTGCTTTGGGAGACTCGTAGGAGAAGCTGCCTGCCAGGGATGGTCTCTGCTGGCAGTCACCATCAGGGAGAAACCAGGTGGGATGGATGGGCACCAGCTGCTGGCCAGGCTGCCTGCCCAGCCACAGGCCCCAGGGACAGAGATGGCACAAGACAAGAGCACGTTCCTGTTCCTGCTGGCACTGCCCTGGCATTCCTGCAGAGCACGAGATTGCTTCTTTGGATGTCCCATTTCCAATAGACTCACATGGCTGTTCTGCTCCTGGAAAGGTGCCACGCTGGTTTGATTTCAATTCTGTTCTCTTGCCTGCAGTTCTTTCCAAAACAGAATGTCCAGTGTGGAACGTGGGGGTGAAATAATACTAAAATAAATAAATAAAATGCATTAGGTGAGTCTCGTACTGAAGCAAACATTGGATCCCCCCATGAAGAACAAAACTGGTATGAAAGAAATAACTGTAAACAGAATATTTTGTTAGGTTTTATTCCACTTTCCTGTCTAAGATCTGGCCAATTCCTACCATCATTTCTGACCACATCAGCCATCAACAGTAGATCACAATCAAATATATAGAGAAGGAAACCCACATGGATCCTTATAGCCAGAGTGCATTCCCTGTGAGGAACAGAATGAGTTTATTGCTGCTAGACTTCAGCATCTTGACATATAGTTTGAGATATATGATTCTGACATTTAATAGGTTAGATGATATTGGCCACATACTTCATAGGTTCTGTATCCTACTGTATTCCCTGGAAGGTGAAAAATAGGTCTGTCTATTAAATATGAAATGACAGAACAGATGAGAAGAGCACGGTGGATGTGGAGAGCATTGACAATGAGGACCTGTGGAAACGTGGGAATGATGGCAGGCTTCCAAGAGAAAATAACTGACAATTAATACGGAACAAATTGCTTAAATTCAAATGTGAGCACAGTTTAAGGGTGCGTATCACCTTCCTACTTAGACTTCAGGACAGATTATGTGATTCCTTCATTTATTTGGGATTATTGAGAAAATGGAAAATAAATTAGGTGAGCTATGAAATTCTTCACTTCCATAGGAATTGTAAGCAGTGCTTCGTGGGAAGAGTTTTTGAGCAAACAGCACACAGAGACTTACTCAGGTTACTCCTTACTTCTAACCTGGTCTCTCATGAGATAAAAAAATGAAGATTAACTTTTACAAGCATAGACTGTTCACAGCTACTACGTCTAAATAGAATTAATTTCTTGAGGCCTTACTTTCTTTTTACCTACATAAAAAAAGAAAAGGATGAATATACTTTGGGGCTAGTAAAATAAGTAAAAAACCTCCAGTAGTTAGATGATAAATACAGGTGAGGGTGAAAGCAGAATTAAGTAGCTTTAAAAGCAATATAATTTTACAGTTGAGATGAAAGTTTCCATGGCACAGAGCACAGCTTTGACTTGCAGTTATGCCTTGTAAATAACGAGGTCGGCGTTGCCGTGTCTCTCTTCTTTTCTGTCTGTCTTCATCCTGATTCAGGAGCACGTTTTCATTCAGGAGTAAATTTACATTTACCAGAGGTGAATTTGGGCTGCTTTTCTGAACCAGGAGCATTGAACTTCTCTGAGCTGGAATATTTGTCTCCTCTTTGCCATCAGACCTAAGGTGCCACTTGGTAGGACACCTCCCTGCTCTTTAGTGCTTCAGGCTAAAATGAAATACCAAGAATCAGCTGTTGTATCTTCATCTGCATGATCAATGCCCAGTAAATCCAGGGGAATAGAGGTCTTTCTGATTTCTCCCCCTGGCAAGAAACCAGGGCCTGTCAAGGACCCATGTCTAAATTTCCCAGGTTTGATGATGGAAGAGATTTTTCAGGTTTTGCATTCTTTTCTGTTTTCTTCCATACAGCTTTTCCACACACTTAAAAGGCACTGTGCATTTAAAGCTCAATCCAGCTACATATTTTCAGGTTGAGGGAAGGGTTTTCTGTCTGATTTTCAGCCTTTTCTTCTGGAAATTTCTCCTTTCATTTAAAGCCCCTTTGGGTCTGTGATCCAAAGGGTTAGAAAACCTTATTTATCGAAAACCTCTTCTATTTGGGTATTGATAGTCTTATCCTTTAGTTGAGATGGTGGTGGATTTATAGATAAAATGCAGTCTATATGAATAGTTTCATTTATTCTTTTTGCTTTCACTTTTTTTTTTTTGGTGGTTTTTTTTTTTTTGAAAAATCAAATGTCTTCTCCATGTGTGAAAACAAGTCTTTGAACTTGCACTGTTGCTTGTTGTACTTACTGTTACAGGAGTGAGTGCTCCCACAGAGCACTTTGACCCCCCTGAATTTAATCCTGATGCCTGTTGGATGATAACCTCTTCCCTGTGGACATTTAAACAAACATCTCCCCTTGGGGTTGCACATCATAATAAATGATCTGTATGATGATAACCTCCTGATGGGAAATGTTTCAGGAGGGACAATAGAAATGAAATGCTTTAGTCCTGCTGACTGTGTTCCCTGTAAAAACCTCTCCCTACAGATACCACATGAGGTTTATTAATATTTACAAAGCAAATATGTTTCCCTTCAATAAGTTGAGGTGCCACTGCCCTTGATTTTTGTTGGATTCTATGAACTTTGGTACAGTGTTATATAGCATAGCAGCAATATCTCATTAATATGCATGCTTAGATTTGTAGAATATCCTAGACATTTTTTGTCTAGCGAGATTTTTATGGGACATATCATATGAGAATAAAATCTCATTATAACTACAGGTTGCTTATGTGTATGCCTGTCAGATGGAGTCTGAGTCTTCATGGGAGTTTGGGAAATGCCTGGCATGCTGTTGGTACTGAATTGCTTATTAGCAAGGTGGAGTTGTGTATATAAGAAATTGCTGTACTGCAAATTATCAAAGATACTTGTTGTAATTCAGTGCTCTAAGTGTAAATCCAATGGGGTAAGCGTCTACAGACTAATACTGGTCTTCAAAACCTTTCTCAATTTTACTAGAGGGGCAGTTTTTGCAGTGATTATTGCATCACGTTTTCTAACAAGGAAAGGCGGGCTAAGGATCCTTAATCACGGAATCACAGAACGCTCTGAGTTGGAAGGGACACACAGGAATTGCCAAGTCCAACTAGGGTGGCAGTGTTAGTGTTTATTGCAGGAGATAGAGAAGGATCCTGAATTAGCTCCCACGATGAGAGCAGAAGCATTTGCAAAAAACCACAGTGGTTTATTTATTAGCACTTGTGGTAGCGTGAGCGTGGTGCTTCAGCTTCTGCAGTGCTCTCTTTGAGACAGAGAGGTCTTTGAGGGACAATCCCATGACATGCAATTTATAGCCATGGTACTCCAAAAATAAATCCAGCTCGTACAATGCCTCCAAATAGCAGAAACTGAGAGGGAAATAAGCAACTATAAAATTTTTCTGAGATATTAAGAGAATAAAGAATTGTAGGTGTATAATACCACGTAAAAATCACTGCTTCAATGTGGGATTGCCCGGTGAACTGGGGTTTCCACCTAAATGATGAGTAACTTGTCTTTATTGGTGATTCATGGTCACCTTCTTATTGTGTATGTGGTGAAAAGGGATCCTGCTGTCAAATGAGCTGAGAGCTGGGGCAGATGTCCAGCTGTGGATAGCCATGGAGACCCTATATGGTTTTTCCCTCTGGCCTGGAAATAAGCAGGGGCAGGGAGGGCTGGCACTCTTTCCCAGAGTAATGCCTGGACTTTGGAGAAGTGCAGAGAAGCTGTTCAATCCAGAGTTTTAGCTGGAAAAATCTCTTAGTGGAAAGGGAGAACTGCCACAGCTCTTGTAAGCGCACTCTTAGCCGGTGGGTTTCCTGAAGCGTGCTGCTTGAAAAAGTTGATCCTGGTTCTCCAAACTGTCCAAAGCAGTGACATGGAGTGAAAATGAACTGCTGATACAGGGATCTGGCAGGTTCCAGTATGCCTTGCTCTCCCCTCCTTTGTATTTTATTTTGCTTTGCGTTTTCTTCCTTTCAGCCGTCGCTGCTCTGCCCCCTGCGTGCGTGGTGAACTTGTCTATTTATATTCTGCTTTATTGCCTGGGCATTTAGCTGAGTGCTTTGGATCAGGCTGTGGAAAACAAAGGCTGTACCTCCACTCTGGGTCTATCTGGTGTGCTGCAGCTGTTGTTTTTAGGTAGGGATTTCAAGTCCAGCTGCTCCTTATTGACCCTGTGGGGAAGTGGCAGGTTGAATCAATTATTTGACATGCACATTCTCTGTTGGCACAATTCTCCAGAGCCTTATAATGGCACAAATTATGATACTTGCTAGTGAAAAAAAGAAAGTTACAATTGGGTATAGCAATTAATATGCAATTAAGAAGGCATTCTTTTTTCTTCCCAAGTATTTTTTTCCAGCTATTTTTAGATTTGAATTGACTGAATAGTTAAAGAATTACTTTTGGAAAGGAGGATGGGAATAGTTGGGGTTTTTTTCTGCATTAGCTTTGATTTTTCTTCCTGCAGGGACAGCAAGAAACACAGACAGCTGTTATTTAAAACAAAATGGAACCTAAAATGCTATCAAACCATTTACTATCTCTGAAGTATAATGCAGCAGTTTTGTGTTTTAACGATGTATTGTTTTTTATTACGCACGGCATTGGCATTCAAACTTAGGTTTGTTTAGAAAAATAATGAGACTTGAAGGTAAGTGGAGTGTATATCTGGAAACAATCCATGTCTAAGGTATTTTGTTAAGTTCCTTGCTGCCAGGGTAGTGACATTGCCCAGCAGGATGAAAGGGGGAAGAGGTTGAAGGGTGTGCATGGGTTGAGATGTCAGCGCGATCCGAAATGACAACGTCTGGGAGCAGAAGCCCCGAGCAGCCCCAGCCCCCCTTTGGCCTGTGGCAGCACTGCTGAGGCTCCAGCACGGGTGTCAATTTGTGCCAGCGCCTGGAGCACTTTCTGTGACAGCTTTGGACCTGGGCTGAGACACTGAGGGCCACCAAGCAGCCCCAGCTGAGCTGCTGTGCCCCCTCGGACGCGTGTCGCTTGCACCGTGTCTGACCTTCTGATGTACCAGCAGTAAGGGCTCTGTATTTTATCATTGTCTCCAGAGCTGTCATGTCCCAGTTTTCAGCTAGATTAATTAGCACCCATGTGAGTAATTCCATACACACTCGTTTTGAGCTGTTAATTTTCTTCCAGATTATTTTCTTCTAAATGCTGTAGAAAGTGGTTTGGAAGAAATATTCAGTGGTTAATGAAAGTATCTGTGCATGTGAAGCCATAGATGATGTATTTTTTATAAAGCTTTGTGAAATGAAAATATCTGACAACTATAAGGTTTTTTGCTGGCTGGGTGGCCTCTGTGGGCTTTTGCTAAAAGAGGTCAAATTGGTTCTGTGAACTCTAAACCACAACTGTACTAATTAATGTGATAGGAAAATGGTAGGAAATGCAATATAATTATTCACAGAACAGGGTCATAATTTCTTTTTCAGTTAGTTTTTGAGCATGTTGCCACACCACAATGCTTTACATTAATAATGAAGACATTTTGGAGAAATAGTATTAGCAGCTGGTTGACTGTAGTTAATTGATATATTACTGTATTCCAGCACATTCTGTCAGGGGCTGCTGTGAATGGCTTAAAGGCTTCTAGGGAGAAATAAAACCAAGATAACCAAGGAGAAGTTGTTTAACTTAATAGTTCTCAGGCTCTGTATATCCTGATTCAAGGAGGCAAATTACCGAAATATGTAGAAAATTTTGGTTTAGAAAATAATGATGCAATGATTTAATGGCTGTTGTCTGTGGGAATAGCACATCAGCTCTTGTAGGAGTAGGGCAATGCAGTGGAACTTGGGAGAGTTTTAAAACCTGAGTGACTAAATGACATAAATCCATTTACTTATGGATTTAATCTAGGCGTCTTTGTCAAAAATTGGAGTAATGAATTGACAGGAGTATAAGGAATGAACCCTTTATGTAACTGAGGCATGCTAATTACTGCCTTCCCCCCCTCCCAAAGTTAACAGAGCTTCAAATAAATGCATCTTTGTTTTCAGAGTGAGGACTAGAGAAGAGAGGCAGAGGGAAGCCCTGGAGAGGATTTAGCAGGTCCTTTGCATTCACCAATTCCAATCCAGAGTATTTTTTTCCATGTTTGAGAGCCTCCCAGCCTCTGCACTAGTCTGGCCCCTGTCGAATGAAATGGAGAACGTGTCTTTGGTCCTGATCCCCACTGGCAGGACTCTAGTTGGACTGATGGGCATGATGCATTGGAAGAGTCTCATTCTGCAGTCACAGCATCCAGCCAGAGATTTGGCTTTTCTCTCCAGAGTAGCTGGGATTAGGCACAAAGCAGCAGCCTCTGGTGTGGGTAGTTGCAAATGTTCCAGGGTGTAAGAATGAATTCCTTAGATGTGCTTATTGCAGGAAAGGGAAAGCGAGCACTTCAAAAGAGCTGAGCTTATTTGATCACGGAACATTTTATTGTACAGTTAATTATGTCAAATGGGCTGAACTGAGACAGGGTTCTCAGTGACTTTTTTTTGCTGCATGTATAATTAGATCTACAGAGCTGTTTCCTCAGCTGGTGTCAGGCTGCTTAGCTCTATTTAAGTGCATTTGCGTCAGCTCAGAAGCTGGACCCCGGTATTTATGGAACCCTTGACTGTTTATTATACCCAAGTAACACACAGCCAAGTCCTGTACCCTCAGGAAATACAGGCCAAGATGTATAAAGTCAGAAAATGGCACTGTGTTTGCTTTTAAGTAATGATGGGCTAATCTCAACCTTCAGCACTTTTATTTGGCACTTTTTGGAACTTAGAGCAATTAGATGCAGAAGGAAAGGATTGCCACGGTGTTTTGGGGATGGACTTGAGATTCAGAGGAAAACTTGTGGTGGTTTTTGGTCTTTGTAGTCTGAGCAGGTATGGAAAAGACTTACAATTGAAAAATATAGAAACTCTCCATATTCAAGCTTCCAGATTGTGTTTTAAAAGATGACACTAAAAATACCAGCTTCCCCATTTTGAGTTTGAGGCCAGTGTTGCCCTGATGCTTCCTACAGCTGACAATGCAGGTATCCCAAGGGAGTAGCACTCTCTGTATCAGTTAAATTATTTTAATACAGTTAATCTTTTGAATTGTGTTCAAGCCATTAATGGACATTTTTAGGTCTGTAGGCCTTGGAATGCCCAGTTCCTTACACTCTGCTTTTATGTTAGAAAGAGGTTTAGCAGATGAATTAAAAACACTGTAGAAAAATGTCTAATACAGTGATTAACAAAGTTACAGTCATTTACCTCAACTACTGCTTTGAAAATATGCTTTCCCTCACACTAATTATTTCTGTATTGTCCTTGTTTGCATCACAAGCATTTCCCATCACAGGGATTTTGCTGTTCTTCGTCTTAACTTATTAAATCCTCCTTGCTCATGCGTGAATCTGGACAGCTGGATGCCACTAATGGGGCAGCTAGTGCTACCCAGTGGTCTATAATCAACATTCTGTTGCCACACATTAGCATCACACTGCATGCCTGAAAGGACTAAGAAATTTGATTTGTAAAGCAACAGCTGATTAAGGATGATTAACAAAAAAGAGAGAGTCATGGATATTGTGTAACACTAACTCTTGTTCTTTCAGAATCCAGCCTAGAATGGCATATCTGCTATGTCAGTGTGAACAAAAATAGATGAACCATTATCCAAATGTTTTTATCACTAATCATTTCTCAAAGGCTGTTCAAAACCAAACACACTTAATAGTGTTTAAATGAAGACAAAGATGGAAATTGTCATAAAACCATGACGAAGAAAATATGTCTATTTTAAACAAAACATACCAATTCATTTTTCTGCAGTGTCAATGGAATACAATATGCCATGATAAATATACAAAAATATGACTAAATATACCTTAAAGGCCTTGGTAGATACCAGAGTCTTCCAGATACTGAGGTTGATTTGAAGCCTGCACAAAGAAGCAGTTTCTTTTCAATGGAGAGTGAGATACCCTGGGAGACCCAAAATTGTAGCAGGCACTCTTGAATGACCTGGAAGAATACAGCAATGGTTTCAGTGTAACCTGTTTATACCTTCATGATAGCTCCATTTCTTCAGAGTGCACTGTAAGCATCGTCTGCACCTCTATGCAGGACTGTTTGAAGTTTGCATTTTTGGATGGAGGTGCTTTTCTTCATTAAAAAAAACAAAAGGAAGAACAAAGCCCCCCAAAAAACCCCACAACACAAACTCACAGAACATCAACCCCCCAAAAAACACCAAATAGGAAACCCCAATAAGAGCTGGGAATCCAACACTTCTTGCATATCTTTCCTTGTTCCTCATCCTGGGGACCTCAGTGTGTGTTCTCTGTTAATCATGGAATGGTTTAGGTTAAAGATCATCTTGTTCCAACTCCCTGCCACACCTCCCACTATCCCAGGATGATCAAAGCTCCATCCAACCTGCCTTTGAACACTTCCAGAGATGGAACATTCAAACCTTCTCCAGGCAACCTGTTCCAGCATCTCACCATCCTCACAGGGAGGAATTTCTTCCTAAGTACCTCATCTAAACCTCTTCTCTTTCAGTAGGAAGCTATTCCCCCTTGTCCTGTCACCCCCAGGCCTTTGTAAATTATCCCTCTCCATCCTTCTTGTAGGCTCCCTTCAGGTGCAGGAAATCCACAGTTAGGTCACCCCAAATCCCTCTCTTTTCCAGGCTGAACAATCCCAATTCTCTCAGCCTTTCCTCGGTGCACTAATGCTTCTCTAGTGCTGTCAGTGTCCAAGAGAGGAGACAATTCTTTCTGATCTTATTGCTAACCACCCCTGCTCAAGGGTGATTTTCAATGGGAGGGACTAAGTGGGATCCTCTTAGCCTGTATTCAGCTGTTACCAGTGCTAGAAGAATCATTCAGCTGGGAAATGCCCTCTGCACTGGGATTTTTGCAGTATTGCCCTCATTTCAGATTCTTGGCCACCCACTCCAACAGTTGGCTTTGACTGGATCTCAGCAGCAGTGGGCAGAAAGTGGACAACATGGAAATGCCATGTTTCAGTAATGCTGAGTCCAAATGTTCTGTATTTACCAGGAATTTTTTTTGGACTTTTTTTCTTTCTTTTCTTTTCTTTTTTTCTTTTTTTTTTTTTTCTTTTTTTCTTTT